>MJUU01036958.1:136636-147451 GCA_002080025.1 Modiolus philippinarum | reverse complement strand
ACTTTCTTCAACAATCCCAGATGATCACTCCTTTGGAACTCAGAGATACTTTTTTGGTGGAAGAATGGAAGTCTTTATGCTGTATAAAGATACGTCGAATGGTGGATCCATTGATTATTACGATGTGACGTCGTTATATCCTTACATTAATGAAACTGGTAAAAACCCTATTGGACATCCACACATTATCATCGTAAACTTCACTGATATTCAACCCTACAAAGAATTGATCAAATGCCAAGTGATCTCATCCAGAGAACTCTACATTCCAGTACTTTCAGCGAAGATAAACAATAAGCTATTATTTCCTTTATGCAAAACCTGTGCGGAATCGAATCAACAAACACCATGTGAACATACCGATGATCAACGCGAACTGACTGGAACGTGGGTGACGGACGAAGTGAAAAAAAAAGCTGTGGAAAAAGGATATATCATTCGACAGATCTATGAAGTCAGATCAATATAACCCCATTTCAAAGACCTGTGCTCTTTTCACCGAATATATCAATACTCCCTAAAATGAAACAGTGATACTTTCTTGTGATACTATGAAAAACAAATCGATACTGAAGATAATATGAAAACGTGAATTGAATCACTAAAAGCGGAATCATAAAGTCAGCTATGACAATAGATTGACCCAAACTATGAAAATCCCACCACCACCACCACCCACATACCTGAAAATCAACATTTTTACTTACATAATACCATTAAATCGCCATTTTTACCACCCAGATACGTGAAACTAACTACTAATGTTTCACTTAATGTGGATGTTATATCATTTACACTGGTATTTATTGTTCATATTTAACATAACATTTCATATTTTGATGTGATTGTCTCATTCTTAACAACTTTTTAATGGTTTATTTAAGTTTTGTTTCCATCAATGTCAATAAGTTTTCGCGTTTGTTGTATTTGTGTTCATATTCAACGTTTCATCTTACGTTTTCATGTCAAGTTTGCATTTATCTTCATAATTTGTTGCAATTATGTTCATATTGTGTTTTTGTGTTAAAATCTTCATAAACATCGATATGTTTAATGTTTTGCGTCGCCAAATCTTGATACTTAACGTTTCAGTTTGTATTTTCATGTACAAGTTTGCATTTCCTTTCATAATTTGTTGTAATAATGTTCATGTTTCATGTTTCATATTGCGTTTTGTTGTTCAAGTATGTATTTGTGTTTATAATTTGTTGCATCTGTGGTCACATTTAACGTTTTATGTTGTATTTTATGTAACAGTTCATATGAATATCGTTAAGTTTAATGTTTTGTATCTCTTTATCTTGATATTTATCATTTCATGTTCTGCTTTCATGTAACAGTTCATATCGATGTCATTATGTTGTTATGTTTTGTTGTATTTGTGTTCATATTTTATGTGCCATGTTATGTTTTGATGTCAAAGGTCACAATTGGAACTGTGCTTGTGTTCATATTGAACATATCATATTATGCTTTCATGGAACAGTTCACTTTTGGTTTCATGTATTATTGTCTTTGTGTTCATATTTTACATTTCATATTGTGTTTTGGTGTTAACACCCGTGTCAATGTTCATATGTTTACATATTTTGTGTCGTTGAATATTCATGTTTGGACATTTCTATTTGTGTTTGTGTTCATATTAACATGGCACATTATGTTTTCATATGTTGTATCACTTCATGTCCATGTTTTAACATTAATACATGTATTTTTGTTCATATTTTACATTTTATATTGTGTTTTGAATTTCAAGTTCTCATGAATGTGGTTAATCTATAATGTTTTGTATCATATGATCTTGAGTTTTGTCTTTTGTTTTTGTGTAAATATTCATATCAATGACTATATGTTGTCATAATGAGTGTCAATTCATTAGAGATTTCAAGTTATGTTTCAGTTTTATCATTAAAATTCATATGAATGTCGTTTAATTTTGATATTTCAATGTTTCTGATTACTTTTTTGTTCATATCAGTGTTAATGTTCGTATGTTTTATATCACTTTATAGTCATACATAACGTTAATTGTATGATTTGGTGTTCACATCAGTGTGTGAACATATCTTGCGTCAGTTTATATTGATGTTTCAATTCAGTTTGTATTTTCATGTACAAGTTTGCATTTCTTTTCACAATTTGTTGTAATAATGTTCATGTTTAATGTGTCATGTGGTGTTTTCATATATAAGTTTAGATTTGTTTTTCAACTTTGTTGCATTTATGTTCATATTTAACATATCATATTAAGTTTTCATGTAACAGATCACATGAATATGGTTAAGGTATGATGTTTTGTTGTGTTATTGTTCATGTTTAATGTATCTTGTTATGCTTTCATGTAACAGTTCATGTCTTTATGTTATCATGTATTGTTGTCTTTGTGTTCATATTTTACATTTCATATTGTGTTTTGGTGTTAACAACCGTGTCAATGTTCATATGTTTACATATTTTGTGTCGTTGAATGTTCATGTTTGGACATTTCTATTTGTGTTTGGTGTTCACATCAGTGTGTTTTCATATGTTGTATCAGTTAATGTTCATGTTTTAACATGAATGCATGTATTTTTGTTCATATTTTACATTTCATATTGTGTTTTGATATGTCAATTCATTAGAGATTTCAAGTTATGTTTCAGTTTTATCATTAAAGTTCATATGAATGTGGTTTAATTTTGATATTTCAATGTTTCTGATTACTTTTTTGTTCATATCAGTGTTAATGTTCGCATGTTTTATATCACTCTATAGTCATACTTAACGTTAATTGTATGATTTGGTGTTCATATTCGTATCAATGTTCATATGTTCACATATCTTGCGTCAGTTTATGTTGATGTGTCAATGTTTCTGTTCGTATTTGGTGTTTACATTCATATGTTGCACCATTTAACATTTATGTTTGTATTTGGTGTTCACATTCATTTCTTTGTTTAGCTTGCATTAATGTCTTAAGTTGTCATGTTCTGTTGTGTTTGTGTTCAATTTCATATTGTACCACTTCATATTTATCGTTATGTTTGTATTTGTAATTCATATTGTCTCCGGTATCTATTTGTTTTCATAGTTAACGTCAAATGATAGTCATAGCTGACGTTATGCTTCCGCTTTACATTAGTTTTCATATTATCTTCAGTATCAATTTGTTTTCATAGTATCAGTTGATGTTTATTTTCGTCATCCACTTGTTAACATTCGTATCAAAGTGCTTCCATATTTTGTGTTCATTCATAGTCATGGATTACGTTATGTTCATATAAATGTTTTGTGTCAGTTCATAGTCATAGTTGACGTTATTTCTTTGTTTAGCTTACATTAATGTTGTTAAGTTGTCATGTTCTGTTGTGTTTATGTTCAATTTCATGTTGTATCACTTCATATTTATCCTTATGTTTGTATGTGTAGTTCATATTGTTTCAATATCTATTTGTGTTCATAGTTAATGTCAGTTGATAGTCTTAGCTGACGTTATGTTTATATTATTTGGTTCACATTCGTGATAATGTTCGTAGGTTTAGATGTTTTATATCAATTTATAGTCTTAGTTAACGTTATGCTTATGTTTGTGATGTTAAGTTGTAGTGTTTTGTTATATTTGTGTTCATATTGATTCAATATCAATTTGTGTTCATAGTTTGTATTACTTTATGTTGATATATAAACGTTTCTGTTTATATTTTGTGTTCACATTCATAGGTTTTCATAGTTTGGGTCAATTCATTGTCATAGCTGACGTTATGTTTATATTTTTTGGTTCACATCAGTGTTAATGTTCATATGTTTTATATCAATTTATAGTCTTAGTTAACTTTATGCTTATGTTTTTGTGTTCATTTTGTCGTCCATATCTATTTGTTTTCATAGTTTGGGTCAATCTATTGTCATAGCTGACTTTATGATTCCGCTTTTAGTGATTCAATTCACGTTTTCATATTATCTTCAGTATCGATTTGTTTTCATAGTATCACTTAACGTTTATTTCGTCTTCTACTTGTTATCATTTATAACTTAAATATGTTTATATGCAATGTGTTCATTCATGGTATATGGATAACGTTATGTTCATATCACTGTCATTGATGTTTTGTGTCAGTTCATAGTTGACGTTTCATTATGTTTTTTCAATGAATTATGATATCTGTATGGTTAGGGTAACAGATCTGATAAGAGTAGGGGTTACATAAGGTTAAGGGTTAAACATAAGGGTAAGGGTTATTGTTATTACAATAGGGTTAATGTTATATATATTATAAAGGGTAAGAGTTAGTGTTATATACATAAGGGTAAGGGTTATACATAAGGGTTAGGGTAACTGTTAGATTACAGATAGGGTTCGGATTACTGTTATATACATTAGGGTTATGGTTATATGTATAAGAGTTAGGGTATATAGGGGTTTTTCAAAGGAATTAGAGTTACATAAGGTTAGGGTTATATAAGGTTAGTGTTATATACATACATAAGTGTTAGGGTTAAATACATAGGGTGACTGTTATTGTATAAGGATTAGGGTAATATACATTAGGATTAGGGTTATAGACATTAGGGTTAGGGTTATATACATAAGTGTTAGGGTTATATACATAGGGTTGGGGTAGCTGTTACATAAGGGTTAAGATAAACATGTAAGTTTAATATATAAGGTTAGATTTAGGGTTTGAAATCAGGGTTAGGGTAACTGTTATATACATAAGTGTTAGGATTATACATTAAAGTTAGGGTTTATATACATTAGGGATAGTGTTATACATTAGGGTTAGGGTTATATTCATAAGGGTTACTGTTCTATATATAAGGGTTAGGGTTACTGTTATATACAATAGCGTTAGGGTTATATATGTAAGGGTTAGTGTTATTTACACAAGGGTTAGTGTTATTACATAAGTGTTAGGGTTAGAGTTATATAAAGAGGGTTAGGGTTAAACATAAGGGTTAGTGTTATATACATTAGGGTTAGGATTAGGATTAAAAAAATGAGAACTCCAATAGTTCGAAAATATAATAATTAAATTCTAATTTAATATAAATTAAAAAAAATAATAATAATAAATAAAATAAACAAAAAGTGAATAATTAAATAAAAATATTTTAAAAAATTAAATAATATATAATAAACAATAATAAAATAATTATAACTGAAATAAAATAAAATAAATAGATAATAACAAAACGTAATAAATAAATAGATACAATAATAATGAATAATGATAATAAAATTAATAAATATAATAAATATTAGTAATGATAATAATAATAATTAAATAAATAATGATAAAATAATATTAAAAAGAATAATGAAATAATAAATTAAAAAAATGAATTTATAATAAAATGATAATAAAAAGATAATAAAATATAATAAAATAAATTAATATGATAAATATATGTTATGATAATAAATAAATATATAATAAAAGTAATAATAAGATAATAAATAAAATAAATACAAAAATTAAGAATAAAAATAGATTAAATGAAAGATAATAAATAATAACTGAATAATAAATAAAATGAAATAATAAAATAATAAAAAAGAGAAATAAAATTATATAATAAATAAATATTTGAAAAAAATATAAATAATATAAATAAATAATTAACAACAAATTTAAAAAATGAAATAAAAAGTAAATAGAATAGTAATAATAAATAAAATGGTTTAATAATAAATAATTAATTAAGAATGTAACTAAATTAAATAATATAAAATAATAAAATGTAAGTAAATAAAAGAAATGAATAATGATATAATAGATAAAATGATAAATATAAATAAAATTTTTCATAGCAACTTAGGTTAAGGTTAGAAGTTGGGTTAAAAGGGGGACAACACGAGAATATTAGAATAATATTCGAAAATAGATAATGAATGAATATAGAGTTGTCATAAGAACTTAGGTTAGAGAGATAAAAGTGAATTAACGCCAATGAAATATAAGAATAGAACTAAATATAAAAAGCAACTATGGGGGTATAGAAAAAACTGCAAAAAGAAGGGCTAGGGTTAGTCGTGAACAAAAATAACATTACTGATCTTACAACAGAAAAGTTAGGGTTAGTGCAAGGATATGTGTAAGGTTAAAGGTTAGGGTTAAAATAAAGACGAGACCAGTGAAAATACCATGGACAGAAGTAGGGCGAGACCAAAGTAAAAGGTAAAACTAAAGTAGAAGGTAAAGTAAAAAAGCAAGATCTAGGAAAGTACCTTGGATAGAGGTAGGACGAGACTAATAAAAGAACCTTGAATGGAGGTAGGGCTAGACTAATAAGAGAACTTTGAATGGAAGTACGACGAGACTAGTAGAACCTTGAATGGAGATAGGGTGAGACTAATAAAAGAACCTTGAATGGAAGTAGGGCGATACTAATAAAAGAACCTTGAATTGAGATAGGGCGAGACAAATAAAAAAAAATCCTGAATTGAGGTAGGGCGAGACTAATAAAAGAACCTTGAATGGAGATAGGGCGAGACCAATATTTGCCAATGACAGAGCATGACCAATGGCTATAGACATGTGAGACCAAAGCTTAAGGTAAGACATAGGTGTTGAGAGAGCAAAGGTCAGCGACATACTAAATATGGTAGACACTTCTCGGTTCCGGAACGGAAACGAATTCCGGACCCGGAATCGGGAGGGAAAAATCGCAGACCTTTAACATTGGGCCTATGGATCTGAACTAGCGCTATATACTACTGGTATGCTAAGAGAACATGACATATAAAACACAATGACCAGGGTCAAAATAAAGGTTAAGGTTAGGTTGGTTAGGGTAATTCGTGAACAAAAACATCAGTACTGATCAACTAACAACACTACACCAGAAAAGGTTAGGGCTAATGTTAGTATGAAAAATAAGTTAAAGGGGAGATCTATGAAAGCATCTTAGACAAGGCAGGACAATAGTTTCACCAATGAAGATATCTTAAACAGAAGTAGGGCGAAGCCAAAAACGAGGATCATGGGTAGAGGCCAAAGGTCAAAGAAACACTAAAGTACATCAGCACTGGCATAATAAGACCTCGACAGCACCGCGACACTTTGGGAGGGAAAAATCGAAGCAGTCCTAAAATATTTTACAAAGGTAAATAGCTCCTCGACAAAATGAGGGAAAAAACGAAGCAGCCCTAAAATATTTTACAAAGAATGTACTATGGAAAAATAGTCTAGACGTATACCCTATACTACTCATATACAATGTCTGAAAACACAGTCACATGCCACAATGTATCAAGGAATTCACGAAAAAATCAAACAAATAAAAGACAAAAGAAAAAAGACAAACGTAAAAAACAAAAGGAACTTTGGACAGCCGTTCTTTGTACTGGCACCAGCAAAAGCCAGCGCTATGGTTAAACTGGTTTAACCTTAACCCAAAACAGTTAAGACTACTAAATCCATGGCCACAATCTTGAAAAGGAAAAGGGGCGAAACGTAATTTTGAAAGATGGGTCAATATTCCTGCTGTCATCATTGAAAATAAAAATAAGTTGATCAATGTTATGTGCGGTTCCATTTTGTATTTTTTTATTAAGTCACGTTCTTAACAGAGCAGAAAAAGAACTTCAATGAAAGGTGCACTATTTATACCCATGGGATTTCCAGTGACCTATTGATTTAATAAACAATGTTTCCATGTCAAGGAAAGGTTAAGTGTCTTAATCATATAATCACATGGATAGGAGAAATGATTATTGTAAGTGATATTAGAAAATAATCCTTAATTTTTGTTACAATAAAAGAACTGCAGACCAGAAAATTTAAAAGACAGTTAATCAGTTGTCCCTAAGATGTGTATAAACGGAAAATCTACAATAAAAAATCCAATAACGTGTCAATACAGAGGCAACATAAATTGAGAATCATGAAAGAAACAAAACAAAACAAAACAAAACAATGCTACAAACCTAAATCGCTATCAGTGTGAACAAGGTTAGATGAAAACAAACAAACAAACACACACACACACACACACAAAAAAAAACAGCCATTGATCTGCACTGTTGAAATGGCCATATGTAGAAACTAAGTCAGTAACTTCGGTATTTTGTTATTTATTACCGAACTGACCAACTCGGAGAATGATTTAACGCTGGGTTTTTCATTGGTAATGTAACTGTTACCTATAGCGTAGAGTAGATCATGTTAACTAATCCAGTACACCCAATTATACATACATACAATATGCATATACTTATCCCTTGCATAAAAAAGATTTATAAACAGTGTTACCATGATGAGTGATAATGTATTGGTAAGGTGAGCTGTAAAGGTAGAATATATGATTCGGAATGCCTACCGACCGTGATGAAAATCATCTTCTTAAACTTGTTAGCATCGGAAAATCAAGCAATGTCTACGGCTGGATTTAAACCCATGCTTTACTGTCATATATGACACCACCGCCTGCACCATGGAGGTGGAGTGTTCTAGACCACTCGGTCACCTGGGCTATATAAAAATGTTTAAAAACAATTCTTCTCTGTATTTCAGCCCGGTAGCCCCTAGTCGAAGGCCATACGCAGATACGACAGAAACGTTGGGCAATTAACCTTTTTTCTTCCTTTTTTCATTTTTAAATGTTTTCAATTTGTATATTTTTATGTATCTTACTTTTTAATTGTGTCCTACTATTCCATTGTTATTTAATTTATTTAATATAGCTTTCTTTAACCGGGTCATTCCTCATCGTAGGAAATCTAGAGATTACCATGATGAAGAATATTTAATTTTTTAAAAATTAAAATGGCCTTTGAATATTTTTATGTTGATTAATTGTCTATATCTGATGTTTGTGTAGGGACATATTAGAACCAAAATTATGGGATGTCAAATGTTGTGGCTGTTATTCTGTAGAATAAAGTAACAGTAGTACACCGAGTTTGGTTAATGTAAATTTTTGAAATTACATTCTCAGAAAAACTTAGCATGGAATGCAAGATGAAGATAGTTATTATTGTTTACCGGGGAACGAGAGATGCAAAAAGAGCGATTGTGTTACCTGTCGAATATGTTTGCAATGTATAACGGTAGTATATTTGTAAGCTGTGTGGTAAACTGCACGTGGAAGAGTGGTCTATCGATTTGCAGAACATCTAGAATTTATCAAAAACCAAATACATATGAAAAAGAAAAGAAATGGGATAAATGTCAAGGAGACAACATTCCATCTCCAGGTTAAAACAACCCAAAAACAAAGCATCTAGGGGTCACCGTACCTGCCTTAGTGGCAATCATCTCTGTTTTCCTCGTCATAGCTAGCAGGATCACCAGATCGCCTTTTTGTTAAGATCGAGGGTGGACATGACCATCGCCATGTCCTCGAACAGTGTGTCCTTTATTACCTCGACCCAGTACTTTTCTGAAAGCCAATACCGTAAACTTGGGACTCTTCCGTTACTGTCGACAAATACTCGTCTGTTGTCGGTTGTTTGGATTTGGTACACTTTATCCATTCATAAAACCTTTTTTTCTTTGTATATTCGTGTGCTTGGCGTTATATGTACAGGGAATCATTCTACCTGTGGATGGCATCGTTTGCCTGGTATCCAGTGTACCTTCCTTTCAGAGCTCACAACAGTCTTTTATTTACGTTGATAACTAAAAGTCTTGTCATATTTTTATGCTAATAGCTATTTCAGCTGTTGATATGAACGATGTTAACTTCAAAAATTTTGTCAACATGGCTAACATAGATACCTGTCTCCACTTCTGCTGATACGGATTTTTCAAAAGTTTTGTCCTGAAAATCGCATAACTAGTATTGGGGTCTAGTATGGTTTCACCATGTGAATAATATTTCAGTAGAAGGAGATTTTTGTCTTCTGTCATCTGATATCCTTACTTTTACCATGCCACTGGACTTTTGTGTACTACAACCACTTTTGTAATCCCAGCTACTTTTGTAATCCCTGGATTACAAATGTGGTTTTGGATTACAAAAGTGGTTATAATAATTGTTTTATCAGCCATTTTTGTATTTCCTAACCACTTTTGCAATCCGTAGATGAGTGATGCTATTCATGTAATGGATAAAATAATCTTGAACTCTTCTGAGATATCCATTTCTTTCTTGTTTTAAAGGAACAGCGTTATTGTTTATTCATTAACAATGAAAGGATATGGAGTAAATGTACACAAGACAGTCTCTACAAATACATGGTAAAACCAAGAAATGGAACAAAGCTTTTATTGTTGTTCCTCATCTTATATATATATATAATCATCTCAAAACAAAGCAACAACATCAACATTCCCGACGTACTGGATCTTAAAAGATAAAATAAAACAAGGCAGTAGACTGAAGTGAACAGTACACACATTTAAAAGTCGATATTTCGAGACCTATCCGGCTCTTTATCAAAACACAATAAAAAGTAAAAATACAGTGAAATAAAACCAATTTACAAAGACTATGCTACAATAAAAAAAATTAACAAAGTATCGACAGCCACATCATGGACGCTGTTAACTACAAATGTAACATGAGAAGGGAAAAAATAATTTTGTCAGTGTCTGTACATTGAATCTTACAAAATTCTTATTACTCTAACGGCTATAGAGCAAAATATGATAATATAACAAAAAACAAAAACAAAAACAAAAACAAAAACAAAAAAAACAAACAAAAAAAATTACAAAATGGGTAGGGGCGGGAAATTTAGGCTTTGGTTCTCTGAGCTTTTATGTTCATGCTAGATTTAAGTATCGTTCTTTTGCCTGTCTTTGGGTCTCGTTCCAAGATCTATTTTGGTCAATGGCCACAACCTGCATGTCAGTCCAGCTATGTCCAGTGGTGTTAAAATGGATCGCT
>MJUU01036958.1:76528-124434 GCA_002080025.1 Modiolus philippinarum | reverse complement strand
AGCAGCAGCAGCAGCAGCCCCATCACCCTAGCGCAGCAGCAGCAGCAGCAGCAGCCCCATCACCCTAGCGCAGCAGCAGCAGCAGCAGCAATATAGTGAAATGAGCACGCGAGCACTGTCTGAAACGTAATCGTGAGCGACTCGTGAGTAAACAAACTCGTGAGTCATGTAAGCAGTCGTGAGTAGTATTATAAAAAACGTTGCCTAAGTCTCGGACAAAATCAATCACTGAAAAAGGCACAGGAAAAATACCAGCAAGAGTTACCTCCCTTTGATGAACGCGGACGTGAAAGAAGACCCTTAGCAACCAACAATGTGCTTAACAACCATATGAATTGTCGCGATGAACGCAGACGTGATAGAAAACACCCACAAAAAACGCGGGAAATCCCAAGAGTTATGTCCCTTTGACGAACGCGGACGTGATAGAAGACACCCACAGAAATACAATGACAACGACAACTTACGGAAACATCCGAACGACCACGCCCGAGTCGTTCCGACTAGTGAAAATACCCGACTTCCGGTTGCGCATGTACAGTGTAGTAAGGTCAATCAACACCGTGCGGGGTCACGTGTCGTTCCAACACGTCATTTCCGATCAATATGGCTACTTACAGTAGATACACACCCATTTTTGGTACACACCATTGGGCTACGCCCACTTCCGGTCGCGCATGTACACTGTAGTAAGGTCACACAAGACCCCTGCGGGGTCACGTGTTGTTCCAACACGTGATTCCGGTCAATATGGCTACTCACAGTAGTTACACACCTACATCCGGTTGCGCAAGCGCAGTCAAAACACTTCGTGTTCTGGTCACGTGACTTCCGCTTCCGGTTACGTGACTTCCGGTCTACGTCACTTCCGGTGACGTCACTTCCGGCACCACCACAGCACCACCACCTCAAATCATAAGCGAACTGTCCCTATATACTACTAGTGTGATAACAATGTACATGTAGAGTTGGTTGTTCCACTCAACTGGTACTTTTTGTCCAATTCAACTGGTAACAGCTTGTCCAATTCTATTGTCCCTCTATTGGTACTCGTATGTCCCACTCTATTTTTACATAGGAAAAGATAACAACACTTTATTGAAAGGGTTATACTGGTTCTTGTTTGTCCCACTCTATCTGTACATGGCTGTCTCATTTTTATAGTGGTACGTGGTTGTCCGACTCCACTGGTAATTGGTTGTCCCATTCTACTGGCATGCGTAATTACTCTGTTGGTTTTTCGTTGTCCCACGTTGCTAGTACTTGGGACTGGGACTAATATAACATATAACATATATTAGTCCCAGCTTGGGACAAGCTTTAGTGGTACTTTATTGTCCCACTCTTCTGCTACTTGGTTGTCCCAATAGACTTTATTACTGTTACTTGGTTGTACAACTGTCCGGTACCAGTCGTTTTTGTCTTCTGTGAGAGCTGCGATCTCGAAATTCTGGCTTTTGTATCAAGTTACTGTAAATTTTGAAACCATTATAGAAAAATCACAACTAAGTATTTCTAACTTTAAATATTCACGAAATCAACTTCCGCATACCTATTTGACCCTCGATGATTTTGCACAAAAAGAGAAATATAACGCCATGAAATGCACGTACAAGAGTTTTATGTTTATTCATATTTAAGTATAGCTATTAAAATTCAAATATGTTTTGCGCATGACAATAATGTAATCTAATATAACGCCCCAAGACGTACAGGGAAAAACTTAAACAAGTCTTGCATGAATAAACAACGAAATTAAATACGGAAAGCTTAGAGTATGACTTGTACACTGGTGTGTCAACGATTGTATTTAGATCTGGAAGTTAATCTTTAAAATGCCTTTCTTAAATGATTTCTGAACTCTCACGGACATAGGTCAGGCAGTTAACATTTAAACAGGTACAGATATGTAAATCTAATAACTATTTCTAATAACAAAAAAAAATTATTTGCATTTTTTTTTCATTTTAACAGTTTCAGTCTTCGTATTGCATGTCTCTTTTGTTTGCGAATGTTTACTAGAACCAGCTTATTGTCCATTCTCTGTGAATGTAACATCATAGCTATTTCTGTTACGCGGGGCAAATATTCAGAAAAATGTCATATTTGAATTAAATCGGGAAGTTTTTATGAAAAATGTTAATGAGTTTTATACAAAAATCGTGAAAGACTATATATATTGAGAGTAGATCCTTACGTGCACAAGTGTGTATACACCCTCAATTTGCGCATCAAATTCTCACTATAATGGCCACCCCTACATGCAGAGGGCACTAAGTGCCCGTGTAAAAAAAAAGCTTAATAAATGTAAAGCCTATAATTTAGGGACTATATATAAAGTAATACATGTAAAGTACCTATACAAATGGACATATTTTTGATATATGTTCTATTACCCGGGCTTCAGACGACTACAATAAACTTGTGATAAAACCTCATCAGATTTGAATTGATGACTTAATGCCGGTTTATCGTTTTATTGTTTAGATTAAACTTGTAAATATTTATAATTCAAACACATGTTTACATAAAATTGACCATAAAACTTTGTCAACATAATCTAGTGTGTTGTTGTCGCACGGAGATTAAAGAATTAACAGGAATTAGGCACGTACTTGACGAATTAAAATCTCCATTTTTAACTTTTAATTCATTAAATGATTACATGATAAGTAACTTATGGCTTATTTTTATTTTTTCCCTTCCTGTTAACCTCATATTCATTTATAAACAATATGGAATTTTTGCATGATATAGCATGATTGTTCAACACAATTTACACTTCATTTATCGTGCGGCAGATGGCTCCATCTGTCATTGAATTTATCATTCACTATTATTCCTGAGCATATTTTCCCTAAGATGTAAATTTCTAATCTTTGAGCAAAGAGTATAAATTAAAAATTATTTACTTTGCTGTCCGAATCCTTGATTCCTATGACTTGAAAATGACGAAAGCAAAGCCCTTCGTTAAAAGAATAAAATTAGTATCCATATTGAAAGACGGACATGTCTGTACGTTGACGGTTTCTAGACCTCTGCCCTATACTATTTGGAAATTAAATTAAAAAATGGCAACGCTGTGTTATTTGTGGATGTATGTGCTCCTTTATTGTTCTTAGTTCTTAGTTCAGTTCGTTTGTTGCCGTCTTTTAGATTTTTATTTATGGCTCACTGGCTTTCTCTAAAGCACCGCTCGTAACACTTCTTAATTTAAAAGTGCTCTTGAAAGCACTTTACATTTTAAAGCACTATTTATGGTAAAAAAATATTTTTTTCAATGTCACGTGAAATATTAAGTCTATCTTTTCTCAAGTTAATGCAATAACCATGAAATATAGTTTTACGAACAATTTTCCCATAAACCATAAAACAGGTGAAATTACTCATTTAATGGGATGTACATGACTTTCTTTTGTAAAACTGTTTTAGTGAAAAATGAAAGTTTTTAGAATTTATATAACTAATACATCAAACAGTGAACAATGGAGATATTTGCCTGTAGATAGGAATAAATCAAAATATTACAAGGTTAATACATCAGCTCATAGCTGTACATGAAACACATTTGTCTGTCGTGGATGCCGTTAACTTTCTTATCAGATTTTAAAACTTAAATAAGGACCTTATCCTTAATAGCCAACAGTTAAATGTTACTCACAAGGCGGTTCTACCTTTAATACCGTACTTAACTTTGAGTTCACACGGAGTTGGCATTTGTCACATATCGCTCACAGAACTTGATTGATAGTGTAAGGATACATCGGCAGAAAAAAAACGAAACAAAAATGGGGGGAGGGAAGTTCCAAAATCATTAATCTAAAATCATGGAAATTCACATCCAACACAAATTGAGACAGCATGTCAAAGGCAAAACAAATAAAGAAAAAAAATGAACAAGAACACCACAATAAAAGCACTAGCAGTGTGGACCCATTGTGTATCTATTATTGCGAGTTATTTGGTGGTTATCTTGTGACGTTTTATTGGCTGATGTGGTTTTTTCGATTCCTAATTTCCCAGTAATAATAATAGAATAAAGAAAAAATATAAAGTGTGATTATTTATAAGATATACGAAAAAAAAGAATAAAAACCATTATATTTCTCCGTTTCCAATAATATATGTAATGATTTAACGATGTAACATTTCACTTAATAATGTATACACAAAATAATCCAAAAATGGACAATTTGTACTTGTTATGACAGACGTGCATACAATGACACACTAATTGACACATATAGTGTCAACTTAAACATACATAAAATCTTATAATCTTTGCTGTAATGCTTTCTTGTCCCCTATTTGTCTTGTTTAGAGAACAAATTAAACGTCTGGGAAACTATGGAATTTAAAAAATAATTGTAGACTTGGTATTTGTTGATTTATTGTTGATATTTCAAATTTTGAGCATGTAAAAACAAACTACGTATGCGTCTTTGTCACATGTGCATTCACTCCATATCCTTTCATTTTTTTTCTATTTTCCTTCAGTATAAGTTGCGACCGGCAATTCGGTATAACCCGTAACGGGACCCGGGATTTGCATGGATATTTTTCGGGACTCGGATATGATTTTTCTTGGAAATCCAGGATTTGAAAGTTATTTTCTCTTTATTCCCGGATCAGATCTCCCCTATTGATCGTAAAAGCTTGATTTAACCCTTCTGCACTCTGAAAGTTGTGTTGAGATTTACTCGCTTTTGATTGTTCTAGCTAAGAACTCCCTTTCATTTCCGTCAGTTTGTATCCAAATGTTTCAGCGAGAATGGACTTCCGGCTAGTAGAGATTTTCAACAATTTGTTTCTTTAACCCTTGGGCACCAGGGTTTTATAAAAATCACATTTCAATTGCTTTTGTAGATTTTAAAGATAAAGAGTCATTCTCGGGTCACATTACGCTGAGGTTATACTATATTACAAAAGCTGGATTGGATTCATGTTACGTTCAGGAGTACTTAAAGTATCCACGTGGAAGAAATTCCTCCTGTTTAAAATGTGTATGTAAGATGTAACCAAATCCCCTGAATTTTATGAAAAATTTTAAAACTCTGGTTTAAAATTTCTCGCTTCTGTAATTTTATGACTGGTTATAAAAGATAATAATACACGTTGCAATATTCACACCAAATTTTTACCCAATCTGTCACTAAAAACTTTTGGTTAAAACTTAAATTTGGCAGTTAGTATTATAGTAATTTTTTCTTCTCTTGCGTACCCTTTACTAGCTATCGAACTTTTTAGGGGTTCACTTGATGAAGACTAGTAATTCTGATCAAGCTAATCATGTGACCTTGCCAAATTAGTACATCAATCATGGCAAGGCTTGCATACAAATGTGGACATGTTTCTCTGCTGTAGCCAGACATGTGAAGACAACATCGATTTCACCACAATATGCAGTTATGTCAAGCCCGAAATACTACGTATAAGTGGCCGTCTTTTCACAGATACTGAATTTTCCACTTTATTCTCGGTAAAAAAAAAGTTGCAAAAATTGCGTATACCGCGAAATATATTTTAAATGATACATTATGTTGCAAATTATAAGAAATCCCAAATATGTCAACCCTTGAAAAGAAGATAAATTAATTTTGAGCGGAAGAAATCGCGAAATTTGCTACCTGCTAAATAATCACTTAATAAGCTAATTAAATGCTTATAAAACGTGACTGTTGTATTTTCTTGTCTCAGTCATGTTTTCTTATGACAATTCTAGATAATGCTCATAAAACGTGTCTCTTGTATTTTCTGGTCTCCATAATATTAATCAGGTTCCTTGAAATAAGGTGTAAAATTTTATTTAAATTGAAGCTGTGCTTAACAACATTAATTCCGTAACAATAGGTTCAGATATAAGTTATGTCCCGATTTATGGGACTTGTTAATGGAAACAAATTATACCATATATATCTGTTAATGTAAAATAATTGTATAAATATACAACTTTGATTTAATCTTAAGAGATAGTTCACTTCTCTGTGATTAAACCATCACGAACATTTACCTCGGAGCTCAGGACATAAATCTTGACGAATTAACCATGAAGGTTTGACCTAACAGCGACCCAGATTTTATTCTGCCCTGGGCCGTTGTTTTATGATTTATACAACTTTTATAGTCTGTCTTCCTGAACAATCTTGGTCTTAACTATGCATTGTATATAGTAACACTGATTTAGAATTTCATGAATTCCGACACCTCAGTCAAATTTTCTTGGCGCTTCATTTTGAGCCTAAATCACAGAATTTAAATGTACCTATATCTATTTTACTTAGATCTTGGCTGCACTGACAAACGTGCCTTTCAGGCCAAATCAGATCAAAGGTCTGGACAGTTTTATTCAAACAGTCATTAAACTTTTTTTACTGATCTCCAATCTTAATACTAGTAGATTTTATAAAAATGACACCAAGCTGTGCTTAAAAGTCTGCCGTGTTAAAAAAATAGTTGTCTCTATGATTTTGCTAATACGATTTGGACACTTTATTACCCATACAATTGAACTCACTTGAAGAACGAAGTTTATAAAGGACTGGAAATTAAAGCCAAAAATAAACAAAACTAATGAAATTTCAACTAAGCTCAAAGTATGATACTTCAGTGTATAAAGCTATATGAATAAAATTTTAATGAGGAAAATATCCACTGCTTTGGCATAATGCAGAATTCCTCATTATTGGACAGGTTTACAGCTATCTTCTTGAACTACAAATGTTCCTCATTATGGAAACAGAGGCAGTATTGAAAGACCCTTGTATTGGATGATATTTTATTTATATCTGGATATCTGGAAACTGTTTAATAATTTTTTGCCAACATTTATTCATTTTCCCAAACATTTATCCATTTTGCTAAGCCTTTATTTATTTTGCCAAGCATTTATTTATTTTATCAGGCATTTATCCATTTTGCAAAGCCTTTATTTATTTTGCCAAGCATTTATCCATTTTGCCAAGCCTTTATTTATTTTGCCAAGCACTTATCCATGTTGCAAAGTTTCGCCAAGTAATAATGATTACATATTCTTTTTTGCCAAGTACCTATCCATCTATTCAAAATGGATGTTGGTGCTGCACACATGGTGCTAACAGGTCAAAAAATATTAATAAAGGATACAGGTCATATTCCTTGAACAAAACATTTAGATTTAGCCCTTATACAAAGCAATTGTGTCGAGCATACTTTTACAACTGGGTTAATACTTTTGTGGACATTAATATACGGGGTTTGTCCTAATTTCATATAGGTTGGCCCCTCCCATTGTGGTCTATAAATGTCTATCAGGTGATTACATCAATCTAGTTATCAGTTATTGATTATTGTCAAAGGAATGTCCTAATATAACATGCATTATGAATCGCAGATCGATCAACACCGTCACGAGAAAACATGTTTTATTTGTAAAGTCGTGTACTACAATTAGTGTTATACAAGTATGTAGTGGAATTTACTATTATTAAGAATTTTGCCCATAATCTGTTGAAGGTAAGATGATGGTAAAATAATAGACCCTTTTGGAAGAAAAAATATTGGACTTTTTGTTACATTTAGTTTCAATAAACATTTTACCTTTAATTTATCGTGTTTGTAATATTGTATGTTGACATATTTAAATGTATGTGTAAATTATATTTACATTAGAATTATGATAGTAAAAGGTATACACGACATGTCCATAACCTGGAAATTCTTGTTTTATACTTGGCATTGTACCTGACATGACAACACATTATATATATTGGGTTTGTATTCAAAACATGTAAAATATTTTGTTATTTTTTTACAACATACATGTAAAAATCAAATTTCTGCAAAAAAAATATATTTACATTTATCTGACAAGTGTTTGGAATCTTTTAAAAAGACCACATGTTTCGGGGAATGTTATTGTAAACAGAAACGAAGGAGTGCTATCTATCTCTTGTGTTTTGATGTATATGTCATTGAATGGTTAATCAATTATACAATAAATTAATTAACTAAATCATTAATTAAATTAATTAATTCATTCATTCATTCAAAGTTTGTCAAATTATTTCATCTATTATTTTCAGGGTCATTATGGTTAGCCGTGAAGAATTGATAGCAATAGTGGGTGGTTCGTTAGCAGGACTTGTGGTTCTGATGATTATTGTAGCTATCTGTGTATACTGCTGCTGTGGGTAAGTACATATTACAACCCCCCTCTCTTTCTTTCAAGGATAATTCTAGCGATTGGAATTGAGTGACACATAAAACAATTAGATTTGAGAAGTGTGAAGTTATTGTAAAATGTATATAATTTTGCAACTTAGTTGTAGACTTAGTTTTTAAATACACACATGTAATGAATAGGTAAACAGTTTAAATATTTGTACGTGAATCGATCTGTTTTGGGCACACAAAAGTTTGGTAACAATAGACGATTTATTGACTTTATAAAATAGACAATAATACACGACACCACGGATCACATACTACTTAGTCATGTAACACACACCCTTATATGTCTCATATAATTATTACCCGGAGGATGTATCCGGCAATTATATTTTTTATCATGATGTGTTATTCATGAAATATGAACCAAGGAACCCTATCAAAATCATATTTCTTTTATTTGCTATTTTACCCTTACTTTTTGCAAAATCTTAATTTTCAGTGGTTACTGTCGGCTTTGGCGGTCGTTCGATTTTACACTTTAGGGTCGAAGTGCGACTCGAAAAGTTCCTTATTTACGTGATTGAGTTCTATATTTACGTAAATGTGCACCCTAATGTAGTCAATTTTTTTAATGACGTAAATAAGGCAATTAATTGAGTCGCATCTATAGAAATTAAATGTCATTGCCGTTAATAAGTATATATCTCCAATAGTAATGAAATATTTCAGAATTTGAAGTGTACCAACAAGCCATGTGACAACTTTTAACAATGCACCGAGAAATTTATACAAAATACTAGTAAAAAAACCTTCCCCCCTTTGCTCATTGATAAATGTGCTCAAATTTATTTTTTTACGAATAAAAGGAACTTTTTACTAGTAAAAAAACCTTCGCCCTTTTGCTCATTGATAAATGTGCCCAAATTTATTTTTTTTTTACGAATAAAAGAAACTTTTTTGGCGACTGAGAAACCAAAAGCTTGAAAGTCTTGAAAGTCATGTATTCGATTATGATTTGTTTTTTACAAAAAAAAAAAAAAAAAAACGGCACTGCACGAGGGGAAGTGCATATAGATAGTCCCGTCTAAAGGATCGAACGAAGTACAAAATACCCAAGTTGAACAGTAAATTTCGGTTTGTTGTACACGTGCTTCAAGGAGTAACCTTGAAATCAAATATTATGGATAACCATTATCCAAAACTGGCCAAAAAAGAAGTAAGCGTCACTCATTACCAAACATATCGAAATAGGAGGCCAAATCCAGTACCGAGGACATCCAACGAGTGCTATACAAGGAATGAAGCCTCTGTATTTTTAAGGGTTAGAATTTTGATTAAACAGTAAATTTCTATAAAACGTAAGGTAAATTTTTCGAGTCAGACAAGTCTGACTATTGGGCTGGTGAATACCCTCGGGACCTCTGTTCCACCAGCAGTGTCATCGGCCCAATGATATCAAAATACATAATACCTTTGTTGCTTAATAAACAGTAAATTTCGTTATGCTGTACACGTGTTTCAAGGACTAACCTCTCATTAGAAGCATTAGAATCAAATAATATGCAAAACAATTATCCAAAACTGGTAAAAAAAGTACTCATTACCAAACATATCGGAAACAAATAGGAGGCCAAATCCAGTAAATGCAGATTTCAGGAATGTACATATTTGACTCAAGGTTACCATTCTTTGGGTCATGCTACATGTGTTCCTCGATTATTTTTTTTCACTTTATGTATTTGCTAGTAATGCGAAGGAAATTCTTTGCCTGGTTCAATATCAATATTTTTGACGAGTTTTGTTATTCTCATGATAGTATGGGATCAGCGAAGACCATTCTACTTTATCATCACATATAAAATACCAGTTGCAAGAAACGCTATATTCCTGGCGGAGGGCGTGTGTAGAAACTGGATGGTAAAATTCCATTTGAAAAAAAACTCATACAGAGATACAATATGTGACACAATAATAGCAGTAACAATATACATTGTATTTCTAGTCACGCAAGCATTATTTTTTTTATCATTACATCGACTCTACAATCGATATTTTGTATAAATAATTTACACAGTTAAATTGTATTAATATACATGTACACTCTCCTCAGACAATGCGGCACTTTGGATGCTAGGGGCTTTTTTGAACTTACTATGAGGTCATGCTATGGGCAAATCTCATTGCTGTTGGCCTGTTGGCCTCGTGGTGAATTCAAGATGAAGAACAATAACAAAAACGTTCTGTTTCTTGGTTCTCCCATGTTTTTGTAGAAACTTTGTCTCATGTACATTTACTCCATATCCTTTCATTGTTTAAATTTCTCACGGAAGAAGTTCTTTTGTTACACTGAAAAATCAAAAACAGGCATTCGACTGTGGACACATTTGTCAATAAGCAAATGGGCAAACTATTTTTATACTATATTGCAGCGTTTTCTAGTCCATCGAGAAGTACACTAAAAATATATTTGAAGATATGTCTGAATTTCTTTATCAAGTTTGTCAGAAAATACTCTACCGGATCTCAGGCAGTCATTTCCTCTTTTACAAGAACTCTTATCCCTGGCACCTATACCATTCAATTTTTTTGAGTGTTGGGGCGATGGGCAGGAAATTCGGAATAAGACTGATTTTAGTTTTGCCAACTTTTTTATATTGTTTGGACAGGAAGCTATAAATCTTGCATCAGTAGCAAATATATACATGTTACTTTTCAAAATTGGCATAGAAATTGTTGCCCAAGGACAAAAATTAGCAAGTATATATATTTATGGGTAAAGCAAGGCGGGATTTCCTTAATTCAATACAGTATCTATCGATATTTCTTAACTTTACTTGTTCCTTTACCAATATTTTTCTTTTTATATTATAACTTTTTCATTGCATATTTCTATGAATGTCTTTTTAGTTGCGATAATTTTAGTCGCCTTCAGAAACTGTTTTCATTATAAGTATCTATTTAAAGTAAAAAAAGTCAGTTCATGTTTATGAATACAGTGTACTCCTGAATATTTCACATGTTTGTAAAATTTGTCATTTCATATTGCCTAATTTGTCGTGAACATCCATTTAGATATAAATCTGATAAACAAGATAATAATTTTACCCATCTATTTAATGCTTTATAACTACGACACAATCATGTTTATGACAATTTAGATGTATCTTTTTTGTCCTTTAAACCTTGTTGGTCTTTAAAAGTTCAGACACTGAAACTGACCAAGATTGAACATGATTATGATAATGCCTTTTTAGTCCGTAGGCTAATGCAAAGGTAAATAGGGTTTTGGTCTAAAATCATATTTGTATTTATCTTTTCACATTTAATGAAATGGATGTATTCTCTAGAAATAATACTTTGTATTTGCAGTAGGAAGCGAGATTCGAAAAAAAGATTTCAACCTCTTCCACCTGGAAATGATTCGAGTAAACCTAGTACACTTAACGGACCCGATCCTCGCTCTGCAGAAACAAGACTTCCTAAGGTTGGAAGTAGTGGTCTGTGGATGGGTACACCCAGTATGTATGCGGCACCACACCCTTACTACGTAGATAGGCATGGAAAAAGGAGCTCCTCCCTACAAAGAGCATCTTCGGAGGAAAGGCTAAATCAAAGTAGGTCTTATTATTATATAATTTGTGTTTAGTGTATATTTTTGATGCCTGATTTGTAAATTCATGTCACTTTTTATATATGGGCATGTTTAGTTACACCATCACGTGCCTTCATAAATTGACTTTGTGGCAATTTTGACAATTTATTTCTTCTCTGGAAGCTTGTATCAAGTCATCTGGACGTACAAAATACCAAAAGATGTCGTAAGATGATCAAGGGAAAAACAAAACCTTACATTGTGTGCAAGCTATGTATATTTTTGTGTTTTTTTTTGCTGGTCATAGATATGAAAAAGAAAGGAAATGGGGTAAATGTCAAGGAGATGCTTGTATTTGATTGATATAGAAAGGTTAAAGAAGTTAGTCCGGTTAAAAAT
Source organism: Modiolus philippinarum (assembly GCA_002080025.1). Taxonomy (NCBI): domain Eukaryota; kingdom Metazoa; phylum Mollusca; class Bivalvia; order Mytilida; family Modiolidae; genus Modiolus; species Modiolus philippinarum. Next base: position 112,295 of record MJUU01036958.1, on the reverse strand, counting down.
GTCCACTTTTTTGTGTTCTTTTTTTTAATCTACTAGTATATTACTCTAAACCGTACTGTAACCTTCTTACCAATTCAATACATGATGTAACTAATGTCCTTAGCACACATTTGGTCTAGTATAAACAATTTAAATTTCTTTTACGTTTTGTGATGATTTGTAGATGGTTAAAAAGGAAATGCTTATAGGGCATATCCCACCACTGTCACCATAGTTGGATATTTGGGTTGTATATGTATTTAAAACAAATCAAGAGGTGACAATAATTGAATTAAAATTAATTAAGTGTAATTTTGATATTTTGTGCTTTGAAAATAATAATTTTTTCATAAAAAAATAAATGAAAAATTTATACAAAGTATAAAAAGAGAGAGGGAAACATAATTAGTAAAAGATGCAGGTGTTGTATCCTTTCTAGTCCTACACTTAAAATGTAATCAACGTTTTTAATACGCTCATTACTTGCATGTTTTACAATCTAAAATGTGTAAATTGATAGTACTGAAATGGTTTTTAAATCGTTTCTTTTCTTTCAAATGCAATAAAAAATATAAAGGATAGTCAAGTAACATAATTTTCCCCCATGAATGATAAATTTTAACGCTTGGTTTAAACTTTGTAATTTATACTACGAACAAAAAACAATATATGAATAACAATGACTACAGTCAAACAAGGTTCGTGGTTGATTTTAGAAAAAAGGACGTGGAGTATAGGGCCAGTTTTTTTCAGAAAAATCGATAGATTGCAAGGAAAGCATCAGAGACCAGTTGCAATTTTAATGTTGCGACTTTGTTTCTTTGAATTAAGTTTATATCTATTCTAGCAGCAGAACCATATGCGTAGCTGTATAGGTCCTTCTTTTTAGTTTTGCTTATCATATGGTCCGCAAATATAAAAAAATCAGCACAAGGACTATAAGAGCTACGGTTCCGCAGCTATATATATTCGTGTTATGCTTGTAAAAAATACGCTAAGAACCGATTCAATAAATCTGTCCCGACGTGTATATCTTTTGTCAGCTTCTGTGTTACAGAAAACACAATGTCATCAAATGTTGAATCGAACAGACACAATATTGTGTACTTTCATACACAATGTAACATTTTGTCGTCTTGTCAGTTTTTGATATAGAAGCAAACAATGAATCAGTCACAACATCACTGCATTTGATTGGTCAAGAAGGTCCGGTAGGGGCACATTTATTGAATCGACCCTATTCTCCAAAACCTGTTTGAGCTCCTCAGCGCTTTGTCGTTGGTGGAACCCACAGTACCATGGTACAATCTACGGTAGTGTAAAAAACAATTAAAATGTTACAGAACTATTGTTTTACTTACATCACAGAAATTACATATGTACTGGTTACAAGATCACAGAGTTATGGTGCAGAATTGGAAAATATTGGTAAAGTTTGAAGCGTTGATTAGTATACATTCTAAAATCACTGTGTCTAAAATAGAGGTTTCAAGTTATTCTGTCGTGGTTTTTAATGGTAGCACTTTGTCTGGTAGACACTGTAAATAACTGGAGTATATGCAGTCACAACAGTGGTGTAGAGTGAAACTGTTTTTCTTTTTTGCTTCTGAAATTTGACTTTTACATTTTCATTTTTTTTTGAGAGGGTTATACATTCTGGTCAATATTTTACACTATGATGCACGTGTGTTGCAAGCTAAGGGAAATACTTAGAAATACAAAGACACATTATATATTTTTGTTTATTTCCATACAGGTGACATTATGATGTACAAGGAGAAAAAAGAGGATAAATAATATTGTAATAAATATCTCTTTTGTTGCTAGGTACGGTCATCAAACGACATGTTATGTTGACATTAGGTAATAATGACAAAACATAATGACTTGCTGGTAAAACATAACGGGTAATAAACGAAGTATAGTGAGCACCTGTATGATGATGTTGTATCCCACTGAAAAAATATGATACACATATGTATAACCGAACTACAGTCACTTAAAACACCAAAGAAGCATAATAGAAATAGAAGTTGTAAAAAAAAACTTAACCTGACAGGGGAGGGGGTGTTCGAACATTTTTAAATAGTCACAAATTTGGAGATAAAATCAAGTTTATTTTTTTTATTATAGCTAATTGTCCATCTTCCTTGTGTTCAGAATTTATTTCATTTTTCAGCTTTAGTGGTTTTTATTATCAGTATGAAAAGTAAGTAAAAACAAAATTTGCAGTCATTTTGACTACTGCAGATGGCAATTTCGACACTTCATGTCTCCTCAAGGGTAAACCATCAATAAACGACTTTATAAAATTAGGGAGAAAAAAAATGACATGATGCACAGCCGTGACGGACAAACTAGTCATAAAAACATACGGTAGTTAATTTGCCTGGTGACTAAAACACAAAAAATAAAAATTTCGTATTTTACTGCAAATTATTTTTTTCCCTTTAGGACCTTTAAAGTATTAAAACATGTCAAGAAAAACCCAGTGAAATTCTAATCAAGAGTAAAAATAAGAAAATCAGGGACCATTAAACTACCAATAAATATAATGTCTGTTAAAAAAGACATCCGCCCCTGTTTACTTTGATAGAGGACCAGACAAAATACTCCGTATTTTCCTGTTTAGGGGTGAGACAGGAATCCCAAACTGTCAATCTTTTTCAGTTGATAAGATATGACAGCCGGGACAATGTGTCTGAGATGTAACAACAACCATCATTAATGTACAATAAAAAACATAGACTGACTGGTCCGAATTCGTGCCCTTTTGCAACAAAAAGGTGTCTTGTAACAGATGCTCGACAATTGTTTGATTAGAAGGTCTTGTTTTTTTTTAACCATATGACATTTATATAAATTATTTGAATATCCTGAAATGAACGCTTCTTTTTCAGGAAAAAATATTGTTCCCCAGATTTAAGTTAAGATGTTTCTGTAGTTCTATAACATAAAACCTCCCATTTCATGTCTATATTTATCATTTTCATCGAACCATAACCCCCCCTCTTCAGGTTACATGAACGGTCCCTTAATGAACATTTCATACTGCAGTGTTTACTGTAAATTTATTTCAAGCATCATTGTTTGATCAATTTATCAATTTATTTAATGAAAAAACTACAAAAAGTGTACAAGCAGCACTGAGAAAAGAATCTTCCAGGACGATTTTAATATTCCCGACTCTTTTGTTATCTAGGTAGAGGTCATCAAGTATACGGAGGTGGAAATCTACACTTGTATCACAGTAATCCGTATTTCTATGAACCTTATGGAGTACCAAGAAGTAACAGCTACCTCAATATGTATGGAGGTTATCCCCCATATCCCTCCGGCAGCAACAGAGGTAAGACATGCCATGAGGTAACAACCACCTCAATATGAATGGAGGTTATCCCCATATCCCTCCGGCAGCAACAGAGGTAAGTCATGCCATGAGGTAACAACCACCTCAATATGTATGGTGGTTATCCTCCATATCCCTCCGGCAGTAACAGAGGTAAGTCATGCCATGAGGTAACAACCACCTCAATATGTATGGAGGTTATCCCCCATATCCCTCCAGCAGCAACAGAGGTAGGACATGACATGAGGCAACAGCTGGTGGCAGCAACAAAGGTAACTCTTGTCACAGAGTTACATCTGCCTCAATATGTACGGTGGTTATCCACCATATCCCTCCGGCAGCAACATAGGCAAGTCATGGCACGAGACGACAGCTACCTCAATATGTATGGAGGTTATCCTCCACATCAATCTGGCAACAACATAGATAAGTCATGCCGTGAGGTTACATTCAATATGTATGGTGGTTATCCGCCATATCCCTCCGGCAGCAACAGAGGTAAGTCAGATCACGAAGCAACAGCTTCCTCAATATGTATGGTGGTTATCCTCAATATCCCCCCATAGTAACAGAGGTAAGTCATGCCATGCGGCAACAGCCACCCCAATATGAATGGTGGTTATCCTCCATATCCCTCTGGCAGCAAGAGAGTTAAATCATGCCATGAGGTAACAGGTACCTCAATATATATGGTGGTTATCTTCTGTATCCTTCCGGCAGAAACAGAGGTAAGTTATACCATGAGGTAACAGGTACCTCAATATGTATTGTGGTTATCCTCCATATCCCTCCGGCAATAATAGAGGTAAGTCATGCCATGAGGTAACAGGTACCTCAATATGAATGGGGTTATCCTTCATATCCCCCGGCAGTAACAGAGGTAAGTCATGCCATGAGGTAATAGCCACATCAATATGTATAGTTGTTATCTTCTGTATCCCTCCGGCAACAGAGGTAAGTTATACCCTGAGGTAACAGGTACCTCAATATGTATGGGGGTTATCCTCCATATCCCATTGGCAGCAATAGAGGTAAGTCACGCCACGAGGCAACAGATACCTCAATATGTATGGGGTAATCCTTCGTAATCCACCGGCAGCAATTTAGAGGAAAGTCATGCCACAAGGCAACAGCTTTCTCAATATTTATAGTGGTTATAGTCAATATCCCAACGGCAGTAAAAGGGGTAGTCTTTTCACAAAGCATAAGATACCTCAATATGCATGGTTGTTACCGTGTCTATCTTTCCGGCAGCAACTAAGACAACTCTTTGTCAAAGAGTAACACCTACCTAAATATGTATGGCGGTTATTCTACGAATCCCTCCGGCAGCAAGAAAGGCAAGTCCAAAGGCGTGCTACGAAGCAACAACATGGTGGTTATCGACCATATATTGACAGCAACTGGGGTTAATCTTGACAAAAAGTAAAGACACCAAAGGAAAAACAAAAAGTCAGTCAAGACACAAACATAAAACAGAAAAACACACGAGACATCAACAAAATAGATAAGAAAATAATAAATACAACATTTTACTAGACATAGTGCACTAATATTTTTAATTTCCATAAATAGCGAGAAGGTGCCCCAGAAGTGTAAGTATGTCCTGCTTTGTATACGTCATTCGCTAGACAAACCCAGGATAAATTCAAAACCGGTAATATCAAATCCCTGTGAAGACAAAAAGTCCAACTGAAAATGTCATTTTGTGACATTGACACGTCATATCTTTCAATGATGACGTGGTGACGGTCATGTAAATTCAGAAGGGACGAAAGTAACAAAAGCTTAAAACAGATTTGTACGTTGCCAAACGAGTCGTTGCGTTACTCTGGGCGATGGGCAATCTTTTTTTCTGAAGTTTTTAACAAATACAATACAAAATATTCATTTATATAACAAACATGACCTCTTCATGGCTTTTATAACTGACGTACAACATGGCATACAGTTCAGCTAACCTTTTTGCATTTGATTGACTTGATTGACTTGAAGAAATGAAATAAGGAATTCCCAGTTACATATAATTTTCTTTTTTTCAGACTCACGGGCAATGTTAGTAGAATATCCGGATGGTCAGGATTATATCTATGATCCATACCGGGATCATTCAAATGAAAGACGAGGTGGAAAGAAAGTGAAACGTACACATAGTGATCTGACAGGAACTAAGCGTAAAAAGAGAGAAAGAAGACGGGAATCTCCATCAATTGAAGGAAGGAAAAATAAAAATAATGACTTTTCGAATCATAAATATGGTTCAGATAGAATAGCCCCTGTTGATATCCACAGACAACAAAGAGGCCCTTCACTAGTGCAAACTTCAGAACAGCGTAAACCAACAGAACTGTCAGAGCAGACAGCTTCTATTGAAATTCACGATAATGAATTGTCTGAATGTGCCACAGATAGTGCTAAAATAAGAGCAATGCAAGGTAGGAACCAGGAACCAGAACCTATTTCCAAAAAGTGGGAAGGAAAGGACGATTTAAGATTAGACATTCCTAGTGATATAAATGATGATGTCACAGACGAACTTCAAATAAAACGTTATCAATATGACGGTAAAACTACATCTGATGAGTATAGGATTAAAACAAGTGTACATGATGCAAGTAAAAATGGATATACAAATACAGCTTATGTAGACCATGAGAAAAGGGGAAATTCAAGTGTACATAACAGATTAGAAAAGAGAGAAAGTAACACTGATGGTATGTATGTAGCCATAAAATTCATATTTTCATATGTATAATTTCTATTGGTTGTTATTATTTTATTTTGGATTCATATGCATAGGAATGATATGATATTTCATACAAAAATCCATAATTCAAAAACGATAAAGAAAGTGCAATAAATCATGTCAACATATTACAGTGGAATAACCCGTTGGTAAAAGAATTATGAAGTTACATTTACCAATATTGTTAAGTCAATTGCCATGTCAGTGATACAAACTTATAAGCCTACCTAAAAATTAAGAAAAATTACAAGGCAACAAACGTACACGATAAGGATTTTTCATGTTTAATGTTCGTAGCCGTGTTGATATTTTGGACAGTATTTCTTCTGATAGTTTTTGGTAGTTTTAATTTTCATACTGTGATGTTGTACTTCATCTATTCTTATTTTGTATTTTTAAAAACTCTGTAATTATATTGTTGTCTTATTGACTTTATGCCTATTTATTTTAATTGTAGTACAAAAATGTATGCAACAGTTGTTAAATATGACTAAGTTAAGATTTAATGCATATTTGTCTTGTCAAAAACTTTTCACTGGGTCAGGCGTTTACATTATCCAAAATTCAGAAATTCATAAAACTAAAGAGTGTTTAACTAGTCCAGTTCACTGAGTTGGTGTTGGCCTGAAAAACGGCTCTTTGAGAGACTAACAATATCTAATATTTAGATATTTTATAAACTTAAGAATACATAATATATCTCCCTCGTAAAATGTCTGACCTAGCTTATTTTTCTTTCTTTCTTTCTTTCTTTTTTTTTTAAATTTTTGGTGCTATTTTGGACCTTTCGGCCAGTCTAGACTTCTAAATATTCGATTTTTATGTGTATTTTGTTTTATGAATTTGACCCTATTTGATATGCTACACTTGTGTCAACTATAAATATTTCCTGTGATGGCATTTGTTACACATTTCAACATTTTATTTTCATATTAAGTCGTCAATGTATTTAAAGATTATCTTTGATGTTCTTTATAAAACTTATATGTACATGCCACACAAACAATTGTGACAAATAATAGTAACTGGGTCAAGAGTTTCTCCTCTGAAAGCTATCAGTATTATTTAATTTGTAGAACACCTGTTAGCATTTTGCTTGCAAACAACATTCTCTCTATATAAATGCTGATCATTACTATTCTTTTGAGTTTAGTTTAGTCATACCTTATGTGATTTCATATTTGTAATTTTATTTAGGAAAACAAGTATCGGCTGCTTTCGACTTCCTTAACAACTATATGTCCGATGAAGAGGAAACAGTGTTTAGTGACAGTAGAAGACAATCACCATTACCTTTCGACACATGAAAGATTAGTTTCGCATATCTTGAGACTCCATGGTTCAAATGGTAATTCTTAATACAATAACTGGTATTCAATGAATTGAAAAAATATCTTTTAAATGCTATCTGTAGATACAGTTCCCATGCTGCGAAAGTGTTCTTTCAAGGTAATAGCAATAACATCTTGGCAAAGATGATTTCGACTGATTTGTTTTGGCATTCATTTTCCATTTGTTTTTGTCCCCTTTGAAATCATTTCAACAACAACAGTGATGAAGAAAACCAATAAAGCAGTTTTAATTCTGAAACAAGTAATTTTACTTGAAATATACTCAATGTTTCTAATTGACAATGAAAACGTATGAAGTAAATGCAAATGAGACAAAGTCTCTACAAATACGTGGTAAAAACAAGCAATGAAACAACGCTTTTATTGGAGGTTTTAATGTCTTAGAATTTCATATGTCAAATCTTTAATATTTAATAACTCAATTCTTAAAATAATAAAATATTCTGCAGCTACAATAACAAACAAAGACAACAGAAACTTTCTTTTCAATACAGTTGTAAAACAAAATACTGAAGTGACGGGTTATTTGATTTCTGCACGTGACTGTGTCCCTTCAGTACGGGTAAAACAAAACAGTTGGAAGATATAAGAGTGCATGTAAACTGGGAAATTATCACACCGTCTGTATTTTGCAGTGGACTAAATAATTTTCATTTCGTGTAGTCTTAAATTCGCGGTTGTCATCAATTCTACTATATCATCCAATCGCATTAAAATATTCGCGACAGTTTTATTTTCACGCTTCATTTTTAACGCGAAAATAGCAATAATAAAATTGCACTACCATTTCCCTGTTTATAGTATTCAAATACATTCTTCATCTTTATGGAATCATGTCAAAATAAGTGTGACACCTTATTTTCATTTTTATTTATGTTTTTAGACATATCTGAAGTCACTTGATATAATCATGCCAAAATTAATTTGGCTTTTTAATTTCATTCGATTTATTTGAAGTCACTTGATGTAATCATGCCAAGATTAATTCGATGCCTTATTTTCATTTTGATTTGAGTTTTTACACATATTTGAAGTCCTTTCAGTTTTGGTCTTACTTTATTTCAGATTATACATCAACATACTGAACAGAAAATGGTGAACTAAAACAATCAGTCACCAGGGTAGAGATGAATACCAGAACATGTGCTCAATTGGCCACATGCTTCGCTCGGTACATACAATTAGTATGTAACCTTAAACTATAGCAATACGGGTATGACAACGCAATATTTGTAAACCAAAGATACCAATATCATATATTCCATTCCATCTGGTACCCGGTGAAACCAGTCATAATTGATTTTGTATTGTTATCGTGAAAAATCATCAATAATATTCCTATTGCAGTCATATGTAGACATTGATTAAGTGCCATATGTATCTATATAAATATTAAATTATCTTGTTTCATGTTACCTTGGCTGTGTTATATTTATTATTATAAAATGTTATGGATCAATGAAGTTTTTAATGTTATTTTTTATTTTTCTAATTCAGATTGTTTATTGATTTCCAAGTAATGTATGTTCTTTGCTATAGTATACACTTCTTTATCTTTATTGTTACCATTCAAACCAAGTCTCCTTGCTTCTCAGTTAATTGAATTATTCTAAACTTGCATCAGCGGTGAAAACTATTAGGATAGATTATTATTGTAATCCAGGAAAACGGTATATATTGAATATTTATAAAGAAACTTGATGTCAAACGAGCATAAAGCAAGTGGTGATGAATATCTACCTTACATATACTTTAGTATGCAGATAAAAACCACATATCCGCATAAAAATCTTACCTACATACATGTAACTTGTATATACATGTAACTTAAAATGACTAAGTCCTAAATCCGCTCTTATTTAGATAGTCTATTTTAAGTCATTGGTTATGTATATAAATATTTCTGGCAATGCATAAGGAAGTTGAATATTAATCTCCTAGCTTGAAATAACATAAGTTATTCTTCTTATATATCTGAAATCCCTTAACCAACCCAATATTATAAAGCAAAACTAGTAACAATGAATTGTCAGTTTCATTTGGTTGTGTATACATGTCGCAGTCTGCATAATTATACAACTGTCATAGTTCGACAGTCTTCATGTTCAGCAGCATTATTGTAAACGGGTATACAATTTCAATGTATTTGTTAAATCAAAATTTTGTAATACTCTTGTAATATCCATATAATTCACTTATTGTCATATCATTTATACAATACATAATAAAGTATTTATTTATATATAAACATGAGTCGTTGATAATGTTATTGAATTTTCAGTTTTAAATGCAAGAAGTCAAAAACGTCAAAACAAAACTCTTGGCAAATATGATCCATTACTACAAATGGTCAATTGGAAAAATCATACGGCCTAGGCTTGATTGGTAGAATGAAGTGAGCTTTAGATTTTCCTAGAGCTTTGTTGAAGACATGAAATGAATTGGTTATGTCAACAAACCTTTCAGCATTCATGATTTCTATCAAACAGGATTGGTTGATTTCCTTGATGTTCCTTTTCTCTTTGCTGTAACATTGTGGTTTCTCATTCTCTTGAAGCAAGTTTACCGTCGTTGAAGCCTGGTCACATATTCAGGTTTTAACTGGAGTTTTACTTTGACATACATTCTGTGTGATATAAAATATGAAACACTCAAGTTGAAAGTTCTACAGAGTAATTTTATAGTAGTCGTGAGTTTTGTTTCTAAATGCGTGAACATATAATTGTGGTAATTTTCATCAGAACAGTTGGTCAAATAAGGTTTCAAAGAAAGGCAAAAATGAAAAGATACCGTACTTTTGGATTCAGTAAGATGCAGCAACAGGGTAATTGTGCACAAGACATAATGTAAATACGTACAGAATAAATAGAAACAATTTATTGAGTTTAGCCATAGGAATAACATTATGTCAGCACTTGCTGTCTTCGTCTAACATAAACCTATATATAGATACAGATATTGACAAAACCACTTCATTTTTGTGCATCATGTCCTTTTTCATATCACACTTTTTTAAGGAGGCTCACTCCTATGTTGTTTATTTCAAGGATTTCTTGAAACTGACTTAAATTGATTAAGCATTGTAGGCTTAATAAATTAACTAAATACCGAAGTTACTGATAAAATGATAAAAAGAAAGATATAGGTCAGTTTGCTTTTAATAACGGAGATTGATTTAACATTAGGACTATTTTAGTCTTCAAGCTAGGAACTAGTTAAAGAATTTTATGAAAACTTTTCAGGTGTCTAACTTCGACTTATACTAGTAAAAGATATTCATGAAAAAAGTGGGGGTCCGTGTGCAAAATTCTTTAAGCCATTGGCCTGGAGAAACCAGAAAAGTTCCGAAATCTGGCACAAATTCAAAAATTGGAAGAGTGAGCTACGTTATGTTTAGACAGAGTAGAAATTACAACAGGAAACGCCCACAATGACATAAAATTCCAATCACATTCCACAATCCACCAGAGAACTCCACACAGAAATACAAATGAAAGACATGAGACAGACAATGATAAAGGAACTCGGGACAGCCTGTGGAATTGGTGCGGGCACTAGCAAAATCCAGCGGTATAATAAAACCAGTTTTTAGGCACTCAAACATAGTGTAATAAATATACGAATGAAATCAATAATAGGGAGACGACTAACCATTTCAGACCATTATCTTGAACAAGAAGGAAACTTGCGGTAAATTGTTTTCGCTTACATGTACTATTTAGTTTTCTACCAAAGTTTTTATGCCATACACCTTTTGTGCGGTTTCGGCGCTCAGCCTAATTGTTTTGGCTCAATTCTTGCACGCAATGTTCTGGCAAACATATGGAACCCCAAATTAACATATATTCAAATAATTATACCTATCTTCAAATAATTGAAGATAGGTTCAATTCATTTAAAGATATCTTTAATTCAATTAAAGATAGGTGCAATTCAATTAAAGATAGGTTCAATTCAATTATACCTATCTTCAAATATTTAGAGATATGTACAATTCAATTAAAGATAGATTTAATTGAATTAAACCTATCTTTAATTAATTAAAGATATCTTTAAATGAATTGAACCTATCTTAAAGGGACGCTAGCTAGTCCGTATTTAAAGAAAGGTTTAATTTAATTAGACCTATCTTCAATTTATTTGTAGATAGGTTTAATTTTGCCGTTATTAACCTATCTTTAATTCAATTGAACCTATCTTTAATTGAATTAAACCTATCTTTAATTGAATTGAACCTATCTTTAATTGAATTGAAGATATCTTCAAATGAATTGAACCTATCTTTAAATGAATTGCACCTATCTTCAAAAGAATTGTACCCATCTTCAAAAGAATTAATGATATGTTACATTTACAGATATCTTTAATATAATTGAAGATAGGTTTAAATCATTTAAAGATAGGTTCAATTCATTTGAAGATATCTTTAATTCAATTAAAGATAGGTGCAATTCAATTAAAGATAGGTTCAATTCAATTATACCTATCTTCAAAGGTACAATTCAATTAAAGATAGGTTTAATTGAATTAAACCTATCTTTAATTAATTAAAGATATCTTTAAATGAATTGAACCTATCTTCAATTATTTGAAGATAGGTATAATTATTTGAATATATGTTAATTTGGCGTTCCATACAAACAAACTCAACATATCATGCATATACATATACGTCTTTTTAAACGTTTACTATCTTTCATGCCCTTATACCTTTGTTTCAAGAACTCAAGTAGGAGATGGAAAATCAATTCCATTGCTTTGTATTTTTTCCAGAATTTACAGAATTTGGGTTTAGTACACTAGCTACATTAATGTTAAGCAGTATTTAAATTTTATAGAACTGCCATCTGGTATAGTCTTTGTTTATCATCTAGTACAACAGAACTTTCGAGCAAAATGAATTGTGTGAGATTAAGAACCATGAGTGAGATAAGGTAAACCAGGAATGGGTTGCACAAAGTTCAATTAAAACTTAATAGACTATTAAAAGTTAATAAGAAAAAGAAGGGAAACGGGGAATGTGTCAAAGAGACAACGACCCCAAGGGGAGCAACAACAACTCAAAGCCACCACAAGATCTCCAATGAACGGTGAGGAAACCCCACATCCAACGGTAGGTCGGAGTTGGCCCCTAAATAAAAGAGTAATCAAGTTCAGCGAAATAAGCATCTTCCTAGACTCCGATAGACATAAAGTGAACTAACTAGAAAACAGACAAGACACAAAAAGGCTTAATAAATTTCCTGACTTAGGACAGGCGCAAACCTGCTGCGGCGGGGTTAAACTAGTTTTATTGGGCCCAAACCTTCCCCCTATATCCCCCTAATAGTCTATTAAATTAGAAGGAAATGTTAAAGCTTAATAGACTATTAAATATTCAATAGTCCATTAACTTTTGTGCAACCCAGTCCAGTAGATTAAGTATTTCCTGCTTTTATAAGACACCCGTCGTGCTGAACATGTAAATTCCGGTAGTAAATAAAAGTGACAACAAAAGTTCAAAGCAATTAGAGGGAGAGCCCAGTAAGAAAAATCCATAAGCCGTATAACAGTATCAAGAACACACAATCCAACACAGAACATTTTTGGCAAGCCGTCATATTCCCGACTTGGAACGGGCATTTTATCATTAAAATGGTGGGTTAAACCAGTTTAAATGATGCATCAACCTCCCGCTTATATGACGACTAAATACAAGTATAGTAGACGTCGTCGAGCGGCGCTGCGTCGTCTGTCGGTTTTAGAATCCGCAAGTCTTTCAAAACTGCCAGTCCGATTCCAACCAAGCTTTCACAATATGGTGTAGTTGTGCACCTGATACTTAGAACTTTGATTATAAAGAGGTTAGAGGTTCACAGAGCCAATTTTGGATCTGCAACTTCTTAAAATTACTAGTCCAATTCCTACCAAACTTTCAGGTTGATTTTCACCTGGTGTAGTTGTCCATCTGATACTTAGAATTTTGATTTAATATATTTTAGAGGTTCACAGAGCCAAATTGCTCATTTGTTAATCTGTTTTGTCAATCCACAACTTCATCATAACTATAAGTCAGATTCCAACCAAACTTGCAGGATGTGTTGTTCACCTGATGTAGTTGTGCACATGATACTTAAATTTTGGTGTTAGAGAATTTAGAGGTTCACGGAGCCGAAATTGGTAACTTGCTAATCTGGTTTGTCAATCAGCAACTCCATCACAACTACAAGTCAGATTAAAGCGAAAATTGCAGGATGTGTTGTTCACCTAATCTTGTTGTGCATCTTACACTTAAAATTTTGATTTTACAGATTTAAGAGGTTTACGGAGCCAAAAAGCTCATTTGTTAATTTGGTTTGTTAAACATCGACCCCTTCACAACTATCTGTTAGATTCTAATCAAACTTCCATCATATGTTGTTTATCAGGATGGGTATGCGCATTATTTTTAAATTTTGTTTTTAGAGGTTTGCCAAGCCAACATAGCTCATTTGTTAAATGAGTTTGTTAATCTGCAAATCACGAAAATTGATATTCATATTCTAAACAAATTTGCAGAATATGTTTTTTCCTAATCTAAAATGCACATGATAATTATAATTCTAATTTTACACATTTCAGAGGTTCACTGGGCCAAAAATGACTCTTCTTCAGTGTAGGCGACACAAGTGTTCCATGGAACACTCATCAATTTTTCAAATAGTTAATCTCCTATTTCTTTGTAGCAACATTCCAATATCGTCAGCATATGGATTTTTAAGTCTCCTAACTCATTCGCTACTCAATGGCCTGTGGTCGATACAGTAACCTCCTTGCTCACAAATAGCTCACTTAGATAAGAGTATGTCACCCATAACTTGAGAGTCATTACTGCAAAAGATTAACGGTCGATATCACGATCTTGCGGGCACCTATGGGATAAACATGGAAAGGATGTGTAGTAAATACTTCATCTTGAAATCACCATTACACCTTCAACAATGAGCTTTGCTCATGGTCATAGTAAGTTCAAGACGGCCCGTAACACCAGTTTGACCGAAATTCATTGATAGATTTCGAACACCGCTTCATCCATGCATCTTTGCTTTTGGTCATGGATGTTGGATCAACAACAAACAACAATAACTGGCAAAGTTTTCTTACGATTGCTGTAATCCGTTGCCCGATAAAAATCTTTCCACTTAAGAGCTCAAGATTGTTGTTTCCTCTACTGGATTTGACTGTATTACAGGAATGTAATCAGATAGCACCTCTGTTTAGCATAATGAATCACATTGGCAATGTTTAAGGAGATGGGAGTCGACTTAGAATGAGAAAGTAATTGAGGTGACACTGCATCACAGTTGAATTTGATAAGAATTAGTATGAAGTAGTAGAGACATATATTCCTTATGATAAACTTTTTGGAGAAAAAAGGTTTTCGTAAAATATTTCGTTAAATAATCTAGCTGAGGCATCAGAAGCTACAGCGACTATGCAAGATGGTCTGCTGCAACGACCAAAGATGGCCAACAAACTAGTAAATGAAACTATCCAGATGTACAAAACTGTGGTCAGAATCAAATAAAGCGGCGTCTGGAAGAAATTTAACGAAGGGGAAGTAGAGATACTGTTAGAGCAAATCCGAAACACAACCCACAATGCGGGAGTTCGGAGATGAAGCACCGATTGGGAGTATGATGGTGGTAGTCGAGAGCAAAACAGAACTCCTATATACCCTTACCATTCTTTTCTCTGGGGTCTGTTTTTTTTAAATCAAAATTCTGTTATACTGATGTAATATTCATATAATTCAGTTATTATCATATCATTTATACAATACAAATATTTATTTATGTACAAGATGAGTTGTTGATTTTTAGTCATTTCAGTTTTAAATGCAAGAAGAACAAAATACAA
The DNA here is from genome assembly GCA_002080025.1 of Modiolus philippinarum. Taxonomy (NCBI): domain Eukaryota; kingdom Metazoa; phylum Mollusca; class Bivalvia; order Mytilida; family Modiolidae; genus Modiolus; species Modiolus philippinarum. The sequence goes on along the minus strand of MJUU01036958.1, from coordinate 96,991 downwards.
GGTAAAAATTAATTTATTACTACAAATGGTCAATGAGTATAATCCATACGGCCTCGAAGCCAGAATGAAGTGGGCTTTAAATTTTCCTAAAGTTTTATTGAAGACATAAAATGCACTGGTTATATCAACAAACCTGTCAGGATTCAACTTATGATTTCTATTAAACAGGATTGGTTGATTTCCTCGACTTTCCTTTTCCCTTTGCAGTATTATTGGGGTTTTTCATACTCTTGGAACAAGTTTACTATCTTATGGTCTTGTTTTCCAGATTTAAAGTAGAGTTTCACGTTGACATATAATCTGTGTAATGTAGGATATGAAACACTGAAGATTAAAAATTAAGGGGAGGTTTGGAGCGCAATAAAACCGGTTTAACACACCATTTCTTTTGTCGGGACCATTGCGGTCGACAATTTTCAGGTTGTTTCCACCTGATTTGTCTTTTTGTCTCATGGGCTCTTGACTACTCTTTTCGGGAATTTTGTTATTACCACCATTCTGGAAGAGTACTTTTTTGTTGTCGTGATTTTGTTTTGAAACAACGGCAGTAGAATACCGAAGGAACAAAGCACAAGATTACATAAATCAAAGTACAGAGACAAGGCAAAGGCAAGAACACAGAAGACGGAAGATCAAAGACACCACATGCCCACAAATGTGAAATTTTCATAAGAACAAATAGTCATATTGGTTTCAATGAAAGGTAAAATGAAAAACAAATTACAAGAATGTGTACTCAGTAAACGGATTCAGTAAGATGCAGCAACAAGGTACTTTTAATGTAGATTAGACAGTATCTAAATACTACGGATTAAATAGAAATTATGGACATTCTAATTTATTGAGTTTAGCGATAGGAATAACATTATTTCAGGGCTTGTTGTCTTTGTCTGCCATACACCAACACATATATGAGGGGGGGGGGTCAAATAACAGCATAACAGCGAATTATTTTTCCAATAACATATAATAGGAATTGGAATTTTCTTGATAACAGCAAGATGAATCTTCAAAATGATAAATCTTTAAAATGATAGCAGGGAATTGGACATTACAATAACAGATGACAGAGAATCAATTTTACCCATAACTCAATAACAGTTAATCCCCTTGAACCCCACCTCAGATATTGATGAAACCACTTCAGTTTTTTTTTGTCCATCATGTCCTTTTTGATTCCTTTTTGATATCAGACCTTTTAAATGAGTATTGTTTTGCGTTGATAGAATAGAAAATTAAAAAGAAAAGAAAGCAGGAAACGCCTACAACGATATAGATTTCAATCACAGCCAACGACTCGCCAGAGAACTCCACCCAAAAATACAAATGAAAGACATAAGTCAAACAAAATAGAGGAAATCGGGCAGTCTGTTTAATTATAACCGGCACTAGCAAATTCAAGTGGCATAATTTAACCAGTATTTAGGCATCCAACCCTCAACTTTCTCTATTCAATTCTATAGTGGAATAAACATTATGAATGAAGCCCAAAACAAGTAGACATTTTTAGACCATTATCTTGAACAAGAAGGGAAACTTGCGGTAAATTCCTTTCGCTTACATGTACTTTGTTTTCTACCAAAAGGTTTGTATGCAATACACCTTTCGGTGCTCGTTCAGCCTCTTTGTTTTGGCTCAATTCTTGCACGCAATGTTCTGGCACACTTGAGGTATGCTGGCACACTTGCGGCGCACCTCTATAAACACATAATACATATACTAGTATGTCTTTTTAAACGTTTACCATTTTGCATGCCCCTATCAGCATTGTTTCAAGAACTCCAGTCAGACGAGGAAAATCAATTTCATTGCTTTGGTTCTTTTTCAGACTTTGCAGAATATGGATTGAGAACATTAGCTACATTAATCTTAAGCATTGTCTAAATTTTATAAAACTGCCATCTGGTAAAGTCTTTGTTAACCTTCTAGTACAACAGAATTTTCGAGCACAATAAATTAAGTAGGAAACGAACCGTCAGTCTAAAAAAATTACAACATCGGCAACAAAAAAGATACAAAGAGATCACATTAGTACGGCACTGAAATGAAAAAAGGATACAAGCATACTGATGAACAACACGGACAAAATTTAAAACCATTGGTGAGATCAGGTGCACCGGTAGATTTAGCATCTTCTATCTCTTATAAGACAATCGTCGTGTTGAACATCTAAAATCTGTTAGTAAAGTAAAATCAAGTGGAGGAAACTACAATCTTGAGCTTTTATAGGGAATGATATGTTGTAATCTGCGAACCAGATATCCCGATTGTCTTCTGTTAGTCTTTTTGTCGGGCAACGGATGACAGGAAATGGAAGAACACTTTACCAGCCCAGCTATATTTATGTTTGCTGACGATCCAGCATCCATAACAAAAAAGCAAAGATGCATGGGTGTAACATTGTTCGACATCTATCAATGAATTCCGCTCAAACTGGTGTTAGGGGCCGTCTTAAACTTGCTTTGAGCAAAGATCATTGTTGAAGGCCTGATGGGGATTTCTAGATAAAAACCGTCGTTTCATTGATTAGTTCTACAATGTATCTTTAGAGACTTTGCCTCACTATGCATTTACTACATATCCTCTTAATGTTTATCCCATACGGCGACCCACAAGATCTTGATGTCGACCTTTAAACTTCTGTAGTGGTGACTTCCAAGTTGGGGATAACAAACTCTTATTTAGATAGCTATTTGTGTGCAAGGCAGTCACCCTTTCGACCACAGGCCTTTGAGTAGCGAATGAGATAGGAAATTTAAACTCAACATGCCGGTGCTGTTTGAATGTTGCTACAAAGAGAAGGGAGCTTGACTTCTTTGAAAAAATACAAAAGATTTATTTCCAGCAGAAGGGTAAAAAAGTCCATTCCGTTCTCCTGCCTAGTTAAAGAGCAAACCCTGAATCCTCATTAACTCCAGCAAAGAAATGCAATCAGACAGCACCCTTTTTAAGCATAATAAATCGCGATTCCAACGTTTAAGAAGATGGGAATCATCTTAGAAGGAGAAGGTATTCGAGGTGACACTTTATCGCAAGTACATAAATAGCGCGTAGTAGTAGACAGCCTATGGTCCATCATGAAACACTGTGGCATACCGGAAAAATTAATCAAAGTGATAAAAGTACTGTATGACACTTTCCAGTGTTCGGTACTGTTTGATGGTGAAGAATCAGAATGGTTTAGAGTAACAACTGGAGTAAAACAGGGCTGCACTATGTCCGGATTCCTATTCCTCCTAGTCATCAACTACATCATGAAGAAGACAACAGAAAGGGAACCAACCGGAATAAGGTGGAAGTTTACAACTAAACTGGAAGACTTAGATTTTACAGACGATCTAGCACTTCTGTCGTCAAAGTACCAATACATTCAAAGGAAAACTCAAAAACTACATGAAAATGCAAAACAAGTTGGCCTCAAAATAAACACTAGAAAGACTTAAGTAATGAGACTGAACACCATCATACAAGAATCGGTAAAAATAGATGACGAGCAAATAGAAGATGTTGGTACTTTCACATACCTAGGGGGCACTGTAACATCAGAAGGAGGTTGTGACCAGGAATCAAATGCAGATTAGAAAAAGCTAGACAACAATTCCGGCGATAAACAAGATTTGGAAAACATCAAAATTTTCTACTCAAACAAAGATACGACTGTTTAACAGCCTGGTTGTATCAGTACTTACCTACGGAAGTGAAACCTGGAAACAACAGAGAGAGACAAGAAAAAGCTTGATAGATTTCAAAACAGATGCCTAAGAAGTATACTCAAAGCCTGAAGGCCTGAAAAAAATAACAAATAAAGAACTACATCTTTGAACAAGAACAACAAACATCGGTTCAACTATTATGCTGAGAAAATGGAAATGGATTGGGCATATCCTCCGATTTGACAACAGTAAGAGGATATTCACAACAGCCCCAACATGGCATCCAGAGGGCAGAGGGAAAGTCGGACGGCCTAAAGAACCTTGAGAACAACAGAACAAGAGAGAGACCAACTGGGATGGAACACTTGGGCACAGGCAAGAGTGGCGGCAAGAGACCGGATAAACTGGAGGCAGTGTATTAGGACCTTATGTGCCAGCGGGCACGAAGAGGATAGGTGAGGTGAGGTGAGTATTAGAGAAATAGATCCTTAAGATAAAAGTTTGCAGTAAAAAGGCAGATCTAACTTAGGCATCAGAAGCTACACTGACTATACAGATGGTCTGCTGTAGCGACCAAAATGGCCATGATTAATGAAACTACAAACATGTGCAAAACTATGGTCATAATCAAATTAAGCAGCGATTGGTAGAAATGTAGCGAAGTGGATGTAGATCCTAGAGATATTGCAAGAGCAAATCCGAAACAAACGGTTTCTGCTAAAGACAGAGCCCACAATGCGGGAATTCGGAGATGAAGTATCGATTCACACGATGGTGGTAGTCGAGAATAGAACAGAATTCATACACTTCGCCAATGAAGCCTGACTGAAGGCGTAAAGCTCAAAGAAGGAGGAGCTCATCGAAGACAATATCGATCGTAAATATGATCATTATAAGGTATGTGCGGAGAAGCAGCTTAAGGCTTTGGTCAAGACATGTGACTGTGATTGATTTGATACTCCAGGCAGTAGCGTGATGGGATTTACCTAATTCATGGATCTAATCCTGCTGAAAATGAGATCACGGTGACTGAAGAGTACGGACCAAATAATCATTCTCTGTGAGTATGCATTCTATCTTACCTTGTGACTAATTTTGAACGTCTCTAATCATGAGTCACAAGATGGCGATCGAGCCTTTGAAACTAATGATGTGGAGACGTTCAAAATCGGCCACAAGGTTAGATAAAATGCATACTCACTTTGAAAAGATTTATGGCACAGCTTGTGCTTAAATCGGAGATGGTAAGAATCGAGGTTGAAACGGGAAAGTATATTACAATCTTCATGTCTGAGCTGTAATCGTCAGCGCCGACAGATGCAAATTCGTCATATTTCAGTATTTACTTATTAAATGTGAGGAAATCTACTAGAAGTATACCAAACGCGTGCGACAGTACAAACAATGGCAGACGCGCTCAAGTCACTGCACAGTCAAGGCAACCGACAAGTTCGATACCTTAAACAAAGGTTTCAACGTAAATGTACTCATTCTCGAGAGTGTGCAGAACAGCGGAAGGGGAGAAGAGTTTTAAATGAACCTGCTGATAATTTCAAAGGGCACAGGAATTGTCCAAATGAATTTTTATACTACAAGTAGCACTACCGTTGGATAAAGAGCACATCCCGGCTGTCGAGAGTCTCACATGTCAGAGCACTAGCATGAGATCTTTTTCTGCCTTATGTGTCTCTTTCGTCATTCGCGGGAGAGTATTCTGGACGACCACGTGGAAAAATCCAGAATGAAAAAAACAGTCAAGATCGAGATGCCTGAATGAGGAACCAGCATAAGGTTTATCGACTATAACTGCGGCATTCACTTCAGCAATGAGCGTCAAATCTTTGGCCGGACACTCAGCTTGGATAGTTTGTGACAACGATAACCTCGCCAAAAGGTATTGTGGCACTGTTCATAGTAAGTTCAACAGAATTCTTTTGCTTTAAAATTCACAATCATGTTCCACAAGGTTACTGGAAACGACGTCCGCTCCTGTTTGTCAAGGATTTTAGCTTCCTAGATGATAACCTCAACTTCATCCCCCCCCAAAAAAGCCTCATGAATACTACATCATCTTCTCGAACAATATGGGAGTATTTGAGATATACTAGTATATTATCGGCTCGATCCGGTCTATGCCTAACTCACTAGACACTCTTGCCAAGAACCTGACTCCTACTACGTTCAATATTTGGCGAATACTGTAAGTTACTACTGTTCGTACCCCTACGAGTGCAAGGACGGTCAGATGATGTTGCAGGAGACCAAGCTCGCTTCCAGTGAGAACCTGTTCGACCAGCTCATTGGGGAGCACATCAGCAATGATAACTATGAGCACTTCTATTACTTTGAAGCCTTTAAGTACAAGACCTAATGCCATTACCATCTCTATACGAAATAGATGACATGTTGCTTCCGGCAGACATCATTGAGAACTTCAGAAATTATGGAAATGATCACAAACCACTACATAAAGGCCAATAACTTGTACGGAATTCCAAAGGGGACATCTAGAGGAATGACATGGAGGAGATTGCCACCATCTTAAACTATTCCAACTAGTTGGAGTATTACGCCTTTGTTGCATGATACCTCAAATTTGCATGGTGCATATAAATACCCTCTGATGCCAAGAAACGCAGAAATAAACAGAATACACGATTCCAACATTGTACAACCGTGACACGTATGTGCTTAACTACACTTGTACTTGTACTTGCTGACAAAAGTTCACCGCATCGGTACATTTTGATAGCCATTATGTTGACACCAACACAACCCTTTGCACCAAACACGACAACTTAGTTGGTGAATTAGGAACAAACGGATTCCTCGAAAGACCACAAAGCGTTTGATTCAGAGTGCATTCAGCTGAAAATGCACCTGATTCAGATGACCTGATAAATGAATGAATCAATCAAGCAAGCTGTTCGACGTTAAAGTAGAGCGTGTTTCGACCAACGACGTCAATATGGGCTAAAACCTGAGCGGGCACCGAAGTATGGAAAACAAAGAAGTTATAGTAGCTGGTAGGAAAGATGAAGGTCAGGATAGACGCAGAATCGTCAGGTCTAAACGCAGAATCGACAGGTCTAAAATTTCTTACAATACCAGTAGGTCCAGGGAAAGGGTATTGAGTGATGTGACTGAGCATGATCGTACCATTGACTCGATCAAATCAGCACTTGAAATGATACGGTAATCATATTCCGTCTTTCTGATCCGGTGGTACTCTTTCCACTTCACGTTTACTTCTTTCATGCAAACCCGGCTTCAGTACTGAAAAGTATACTCGATATGATAGACATCCTGGTTGTTGTTTCAAAGGGCGCGCTAGTAGAAAGATCCCTGGATCTTCTTGTCGTTGTAGTAGGTAGGCATCCACATATAAAGACATTGGAGATGGTTAGCACTTCCTCGGTCCAGTGAGGTGTGTATCTTTTCTCGAAAGCGCCACTCTTGTTGATTCTGAATTGTCGCCAACACGACATCGTGGGAAGTAAGTCTCCTTTAATTTTCCCGTATACCTTCGTCTCGTGCTACTGTTAGCTAGCGATGGTTGAGAGGAGTTATTCTGATGGTACCTTGTATGGCAGTGTTGTCCAGGGCGGACTGGGAGATGCGTGTTAGGCGTTGAACTTAAACATCTTCTCTTCCGAACACACTCGACTTTTTCTTTTTTGTGGAGTACAGCTCTACGTCCTATAATTAAGTAGCTACCTGACCTTCTTTCTGTAGAACTACGTGCATTTGTCTGTCCTCAGCTTCTTTGTGACTCTAAATTGGAATGCTTGGACGGCATCCCATTTTGTCTGTTGATCTTTGGGATGAACTTTTATCCCTTGTTGTCACAGTAAAAGAAATTCATATCCTCAAGATTGGCTGCACGGGTGGCATTCATCCCATCTGCCACTCGCCTCTTCTTGAACTTGCGTTGAACTGGCTTGTTCGTCCAACCAACGAACGTTTTTTTCTTACAGCCTTAGTACCATGCCGATGATTAAACGGTCCAAACGTCATCAAACTTTGGGTTTTGCCATGATGTCAAGTTAGGCTAGAATAACTTTATGACAGATGAAGTTGCTCGCGACCATGTCCTTGTATTAAGCATATCAGAGATCATGATGGATGGTTGCTTGGTTGGCTCGATTGGTGGATTTCTTTGCAGTACCATCTGCGATTAGAAGTTTATTTCCGTCCGTAAAATTTTGATTGGGCGGATGCATTACGACCGGCATCAGGTTGGTCACCTTTTTCATGAGCTCTACGCCGGTTGGAGCCATGAGCCGTATTTTTGTCCGAAAATTTAGACAGGTCAAAAGCTTCAGCCATCGCCCCTTGCTGGTCAACTTTTCGCCCAAGCCTACCATGTCCGTCTTCCCTCGACATTTTATGCAGTAGATATTCGCTTAATTTATATAATGGAAGTATAAGACATCTCCTTCAAGATACTGTACCAACGGGGTTTGAGCAACTTCCTTCTCCAGCAAAAAATGGTTTAACACCATAAAGAGTCTACTCAGGTGGTGTCAATCCTTATCCCCTCTTTGTTATCGATTTGAGTCACCGGTCTCAGCACTTGGATCATTGACATTCTGACCCGAACAGAATACGAGCGCAAGTTGACCTACGCTACTTAAGTATTAATTATAATGTCCTCCGAAAGGATCATAAGGTTCGGGTCTGGAGGAAGTATTGATGGTCGTGTAGATTAAAAATATAGCTCAGCAGTAAAGAAATGGGCAATATTCGTGCAAACATCTGTTTGAAACCCGCCCAATTTATGTGCACGAATCTCGTAGTAGGCCGACAACCTGCAGAAGTACTATGACGACCTGTCTGAAGGTCGTGAAGACAAAATCTATACCTATATCTTACGTGACCACCACTAAATAATTGAACAATTCATTGTTGAAGAGGAACTCTCCCCTCCAGTTGGCGGACATACAAAAGGTGAACGGTGTCTACCTCATGCTGATTTATCTTGCCTATAGGCACTCCCAATTGTGGCAAAGTAAAATTCGCCTTCACTGGGCGTTGGCACTTTGAATGGTTAATAAGGTAGCTACTCTTTTTCCAAAGCCAAGGATTCCTTGTTTTGTTTTGTTTTTGTTTGTTTTTTTTTTAAACGCGATGGTTGCGTTTCTATGGTGAAGACAACCAGTTGAATTAGTGTTTGTTGACAAACCCGCATCCATGACCAGTAAAGTCATGGATGTATAGCGTTGTTCGACAATTAGCAAAGAATTCCGCTCAAACCGGTGCAAGGGGCCGTCTTAAACTTACTATGAGGTATGAGCAAAGCTCATTGTTGAAGGCCTCATGGTGACTTCAAGATGAAGAACAACAATAAAAACGTTGTTCCTTTGCTTGTTTTTACCATGTATTTGTAGAGACATTGTCTCATGAGCATTTACTCCATATATCCTTTCATTCACCATGCAGTGATAGCCTCTACCTCAAACCGTTCACTACCCTCCTCATTGGTGTCGACTTAGGCGTCATTCGCGTCGACTACTTGGAAAAAGATCATATTTTTTTACCTGTATATGTGTGTTCCGTGAGCAGTTGGTATCATGGGATCTGCCTCGACCGGCGTGGTGCTGTTGCATTTACCTTACCTCCTAGGTTTCCTGGCGTGTCTATGTGCTACCGGTGGCTTCATATGGCCTGTTCCTCGCCAGGTGGCGGATGGACATGAAGAGGCGTCAAATGACAAATGACAAAGAACTTTTCCTTAAAGTATTTTTTTTACTTCCTCACTAAATTGTATGGAGGTACTCTCGTTTGGTTTTCTTGCCTTGCTTGACTCATGTGCACAGTGCAGACACACATGCTCTTTGCAAACTGGAAAAAACGGGGGGGATCTTTCTATTTAATAGATTTCTGATTATGTCCCTGTACATTTTGTGATACAAATTTTGGAGTTCAAACACTAAACTTTTCCCTGTATATTTTACAACTAAATTTTCAACTAAATTTAAAGAAAAATATATCATGATTCACATCGAAGTTTCGTCTTTTCAATCATATAAATTTTGTAGCAATAAATATTTTGGGGAGAAAGTGTACTAAAAAACGTCATAAAGTGTAAAATTTCGCGGTATATTTCTAATAAAGCCAAAATCATACAAGTTTTGGAGCAAAATTTGTGTACTTTGGAATAAATTTATCTTACAAAAATCATTGTATGATTTTGAGAAATCCTTTATCTATAAAATGATGTATTTTGTATTAAAATCGGTAGAAAATTGTAGCTGTAAAGTGTACTAAAAATGTCCTATGTTTCAACAGAGAAATTCTCTAAAACACGACGGTTTACAGGTAAATCAATCCCTGTTATTTTAGTCTATTGGCGGTTTGTCTTTAAATCTCCCACCATCCTCTCCAGCTCTATAGTGTCTGTTTTTATTTAAGGCCAAACAGAGACGCTGTTCGATTGCATTTCGTTTCTGGGTGTGGAGTTTTTTTAGGTATTTTCATTCGAACTGGGAGAGTGAGGCGGACATCATATGCCCGGGCATTTTGACATTTTCTGGAACATTTGTGTTCACAAAAGGTGACAGAACTTATTTTTTTCCAGTGAACTGGGTTGTGTGCCAAAAGTGTCGCCCAACAGTTTTGTAAGAATGGTGAAGTTGCCTTTGCTATTCCGCACACTTCTGCCAACTTTTCAATGCGTTAGACTTGCCACAAGTCCCTCTATATGTTTTTAACTCCATCCCCTTTTAATGAAAAAATATTTGCATTTAATAAAAGCTGCTATTAGAGAGATGCAGGATTCGCGTGATAGAGGCTATATCAGCACTGTTCCTCTCTAATAGCAGTTTTTATTAAATGCAAATATTTTTCTTATAAAAAGGGGATGGAGTTAAAAAACATATTACTAAGAGGAACTTGTAGCAAGTCTTTCAATGCGTCAATTTGTAAAAGTCAGAACTTTGGGAATAGCTTTGAAAAATTGGTTATGATTCTATATATTCCGTTGCAGGATAAAAATCTGGTTTTGCAAAAGGAAAGGTCACTCAACTTGATCCCAATTTCATTTCAATTTGAAAATCGGACATTTCCTTGTAATTTCCATACGACTTAAACTTAAATTTGAAAAAAAAAATAGCAGTCAAATGGGTGCAGAAAGCTTTTATGTATTTTTTCGAATGTAAATATGTACTAAATGTCTGTAAAAATACTCCTTTTTCCAGCCTGTATGGAAATTAGAGGTCCAGTCTTGGGGTGCGGCTAATGTGAAACTTTGAGAACTTAAGTTTCCCATGCCTTGTTTCAATCAACATAAGAAATATTAATTATTGTAAACTGCTGTTGTTTTGAGTCTGGTTTGTATCAAATATTTCAGATTAACTCATATTTGCAGAGGAATTGCCTGAAAATGAGACAGAACATTTGACACATTTAGTACAACGGCACAAGGAGATTCACCATAACACCCATGCTACAGTAAAAAAAATCTTAAATGACCATTGAATAATCAAATCTTAATTTCATAGCATTGTTCTGACTCAATGTAACATAAATATATGCTCACTTTTCACTTTTGAACAAACATCTTGTCTTGACAGGCAATTTCAACTGTCTCCATCTGTTACATCTGTCCTTGTAACAGAATATAAGTTCCGCCATAAAATTTGTTCCAAAGGTCAAAATATTACATAAAATTTGTTCCATCGGAACAAATTTGTTCCTAACGGAATAAATGTTATATAATATTTGTTCCAAAAGGAAGAAATATTATGCCAATGTTTATAATATTTGTTTCAGACTTCGGGCGCATGCTTAATTCTGTTATTTCTTCTCATATTCTGTGAAAATAAAATCAAAAATATGACATTCAAATATTCTGTTGTGATACTTCTACCTGTTATAACTATTCTATCTCTGAAAATGTACACTTAAAGTGATAATGAGGTGGCTCAAGGGTAGAATTTGGCAAAAAAATGAAGAACTTGTCGAGAATTTGAAAAACAGCTAAAATCAGAATTTGCCAACTTTAGTAAAAAAAATCAGTGGTGTTTTTCATAACAGTACCCCAAAATTTTCCAATAAATGCAATCAACAAGTCCTAAAAAATCTTTTTTCAGATTATTTGTTGTCATATAATTATGATATGAGGAAATAATCATATAAACATAGAACATAAATCATTTAATGTATATTTATTATAATGTCAACGGAATGTCAAAACAATTGTTGTTTTTATTACATTTGTAAACATTTTTTTTAACTACCGATTTTGTAAATTTAAAATGTAACCCATTTTGTTACATTTGACCGTTGATACAGTTTCCGTCTTCGTTATGGCTTCTTGTTATGTTAACCAGGTCTCAGTCTTGTAAATGTTTTGTAGTGCTATTCTTTGTTAAATTGCACATTTTGTTCCCATCAGAATGCCTTGATTTTGACATCATCTGACCATGTAATTGCATTGCAATCTCCGTGTCTTAATTGGTAAACGACTAGATAAATTGAATTAAATAAAATATACATTTTAAGAAAAGTCAAATCACTTGGAAACAAATCCTGCTCTTCAATTTTTGCAGATTCGAAAACATTAGCTTACGTTTTTTTATTAGCTTTGTATCAATGGCGACACCCATGTGAACCGGAAGCGGTATATTGTTTGGTCATTATTTTGATAGGTAGTTAGACACAAGCACTCACTTATTTCGATAAACTTTTGTCTTAGGTAAGAGCTTTATATTCAGAAAATTATACTAAATTGTTTATTTATGTAGAGTATGATGTTACTGTCATATGCTAAATATTCAAAATGTTGAAAAATTCAAAATGTTGAAAATGAAACTCTAGAAGAGTGGTGAGTGGAAGTACTAGTATTTAAGTAAAGTAAAAGTAAAATTTGTTCTGGGTAATATCAACAGTATACTCAAAGCATTTGTTTGGTAAAGGTAAACTTTAAAAGCCGTTATAGATAAATAGATAGATTTATTTGGATAAAGTATCAACATACTACAATACATACATACAAATGAAAAAGAATACAATCATATTATTTGGAAAAGACAATAATAGATCAATCGCAATCATGATTTGACATAATTTTAAAGGTTGAAATTTGCGAAGCGCTTGAAAGCTCTGAGACTTATTTTCGAAGGTACTGGAGTAAGCACTAAGGCAGGGACCATTTGATTTTCAGGGGGGGGCTTGGGATTTTCGCCAGAGCCGGGAAATTTTTTTCGTGCGTTCCGCGGGCCAGATTATTTGTTTTCCATATACACAATGCTAGAAAATTTGGTTGAGCCAGGCNCATTCCCGGTAGTTGTTTCGTTGCTCGTCGTTGTACATTCTCGATTTCATCAATATGTTTGGCAAAATGGGGACACCAAACCTGATTAGCATACTCTAGGTGTGGTCTTACAAGTCCTGTGTATAGTAACTTAAATGTATTATTGTCCATATATTCCATAGTTCTCCTAATTAGTCCCATGATAGAATTAGCTTTGTTGACTACATACATACATACAAATGAAAAAGAATACAATCATATTATTTGGAAAAGACAATAATAGATCAATCGCAATCATGATTTGACATAATTTTAAAGGTTGAAATTTGCCAAGCGCTTGAAAGCTCTGAGACTTATTTTGGAAGGTACTGGAGTAAGCACTAAGGCAGGGACCATTTGATTTTCAGGGGGGGGCTTGGGATTTTCGCCAGAGCCGGGAAATTTTTTTCGCGCGTTCTGCGGGCCAGATTATTTGTTTTCCATATACACAATGCTAGAAAATTTGGTTGAGCCGGGCTTTTTTTTTTCTAATGGACAAGATCAGGGCCAGATTATTTTTTTCAACCCATATGCTGGCTAGAGAATTTTTTTTTTGCAAAGGTCAGGGACAGAAAATTTTTTTCTAAAAAATACCAGACCCCCCTGAAAATCAAATGGTCCGTGCCTAACTGCTAAGAATGAACAAATAAAGGGATATGGAGTAAATGTACATGGGACAAAATCCTTATAAACACATGGTCAGATTAAGATTAGAAAATGGAATAACGTTTTCATTGTTGTTCTAGACTAAGAGTATGATTTGCAGGGAAATATACATGAGGATAGAAAAATAAAGCCCAGATCAGATATGATATTTGATATTCCTTAATGAAATAAAAGGGACAACAGGAAACACCTACAATGGCTGAAAATTATAATTGCAATGTACATGCCACAATCTGCTAGGGAACTACACAGAAAAAACACAAATAAGACAATTAATTAGACAAACGTAAACGATGATAGGAACTTGGGACGGCCGGACTTGGTACCAGCACTAGCAAAAGCCAGCGGTAGGGTTAAACCAGTTTATGGGTACCCAAACCTCCCCTTTATCTGTCCGGTTTCCCTATAGTATACTAAAAATACTATAGGGATATTGTCTCCAATATAGCTGGATCGGTATATGTCCTGAGTTTATCATGATCAGAATTTACTTGTGTGAAACTCCTTGGTGAAACTGTGGCAGGTTACTGGCCAGTGTCTGAGTCTTCCCCAATTTCTGCCAACTGGCTCCAAAATAGGAATTTGAAACTATTTAAACAAACCAGTTGAGTTTGATGGAATAAAAAGCTGTGTCCTTGCTACGTTTTTGGGTTGTATTTTTTGTAACTTTTGATTTACTCAACAGTCAACATAAAATTATTCTAAGAATTTTACCGAAAAGCTGATTTATCACTGATTTACAACATTAAACTTTAATCCTAATTAAAAATGGTTAATAAATGTTGTTTTGTCATATAAAGAGGTCAAAAAATTATCAGGAAAATGTCTAATAAACAAATGACAGTAATCAATGATTAACAAGCGTTACAACAATGAAAATCAAGAAAATTGGCTAACATTAACTCACTAGTTTAGCATTGTTCTTTAATTTTTCTTGTTTCATTACAGAGAAAAAATGGCTAATCCAATAGCAGGTATATTAGCACTTGGAATTGGTGTAGTGTTGTTTGTTAATTTTTCTTGTTTCATTACAGAGAAAACATGGCTAATCCAATAGCAGGTATAGCAGCACTTGGAATTGGTGTAGGGTTGTTTGTTAATTTTTCTTGTTTCATTACAGAGAAACATGGCTACTCCAATAGCAGGTATAGCAGCATTGGAATTGGTGTAGGGTTGTTTGTTATTAATTTTTCTTGTTTCATTACAGAGAAAACATGGCTAATCCAATAGCAGGTATAGCAGCACTTGGAATTGGTGTAGCGTTGTTCATTAATTTTTCTATCCACAAAATAGAAGAAGGTTAGTATATTTTTAATGTATGGACTCCCAACTTTTGTGAAAATATGTTTTGAAATGAAAACCATGTCGCCTTATCACAATAAATGCTAATTGATTGGACCACTTCAGATGAGAAAGATGTCACCAAGTTATATTTTATCCAATGAAAAATGTTTCATTTTCTATCATTTCAAAAATATCGTAAATGTATCCCAGTTACTTTATATTCAATATTTTGAGGACCATGCAGATGTTTGGTACTATATAATGGTCATTTTGATTTACTGGTAACCAAGAATACACACAAATTTAATAACATCATGAACAAGATTTTTATTGTACTGGAGTATTGAGAAATTTTTATATGAAATGTTTTATTTCTCTTTTCTTAATTGCCTGTCTTGTAAAGTCACTAAATCTGAGTTTCAACATTTTTACATGCATCAAAGATGGTATGATCAAGCTAATTCGAGGTTAAAAATATTCAATTTTAAAATTATCCAGTTGTAGGGAGAAATAAGTTTTTGTGACTCACTTTTAATTTTCAGTGTACTGTATTAAATAGTGTTATATATTTTTTTTTATTTTGTAGGACATGTTGGTGTATATTACAGAGTAAGTGTGTACATGTTTAGAAATTATATTTTAGTGTGATGTACATTGGCAAAATAATTCTGAACTCTTATGTATATATTTTTATATGGTTTGTCTTCAGACATGATTTGATTTATTGACATAAAATATAAAATGCAAATTTACAGTACTAACAATCAAGTCTGCTGAATGACAATGGTTGTAACTTCTGGTTTTGCTACTACAAAACTCTGAACATATACAATGTTATCTCTTTCGTGATTTCTACATGTACACTCACATTTTATTTTATATTTCAGGGAGGAGCGTTGTTATCATCCACCAGTGCCCCAGGATTTCATTTTATGGTGCCTTTTATAACAACATACAGGGCTGTCCAGGTATATCAAAACAAAGAATTACAAAAATAGAACAAGTAATATCTTTTAGAGAATTTATTTGATAGTGACTGATCTTGCATGAAATGTACAAGTGAATTTCACTTTGGTAACAATAATTAAGCCAACTTCTGTACACATAATTGTATTAATTGCTATTCATGCTGAAGGTTTATTTATAACAGCTACTCTGGGGTATAAGTGGTTTACAAAACACATTATGTATTTTTTTCTGTATGCCTATGACCTTTCAATGAATGTAACTTGTGCTCTAAATTTTGTATTTGAAATATTTAGAAAATACCACAAGAGCAAATGTTTTAACTCTTTTTTTTCTTTACAGACAACATTACAAACAGATGAAGTAAAGAATGTACCTTGTGGTACCAGGTAATGTTTAATTTAACAACCTTGTGGTAGCAGGTAATGTTTAATTTCACAACCTTGTGGTACCAGGTAATGTTTAATTTCACAACCTTGTGGTACCAGGTAATGTTTAATTTAACAACCTTGTGGCACCAGGTAATGTTTAATTTAACTACCTTGTGGTACCAGGTAAATTTAAATTTAACTACCTTGTGGTACCAGGTAATGTTTAATTTAACAACCTTGTGGCACCAGGTAAATTTTAATTTAACTACCTTGTGGTACCAAGTTATGTTTAATAAGGGTCCCGCATCAAGATGCGGGTGCCCTATAGTTTTCACTTTGTCTGTCCGTCTGTCTGTCTGTTCGTCCGTCAACAATTTTTTCGTCAAAGATTTCCTGGCTTGTATAAGTGGGAATGATTTGAAATATGGTCTGAAGCTTGGAAATGATGAGTTGAATCGTGTAAGCAATTTTCAAGTTTGTCGGAATTCCACCTCCTGTTTGTCGATACTTTGATTTTTTTTTACTTTAAACAAATTTTTCGTCACAGATTTCTTGGCTTCTACAATAGGGAATGATTTGAAATTTGGTCTGGAGTTTGGAAATAATGACTTGTATTATGTAAGCAATTTTCAAGTTTGTCGGGTATCCACTTCCTGTTTGCCAGTACTTTGAGTTTTTTCTATGAACGAAATTTTCGTCAAAGATTTCTTGGCTTGTATAAGTCGGAATGATTTGAAATTTTGGTCTGAAGCTTGGAAATGATGAGTTGTATCGTGTAAGCGATTTTCAAGTTTGTCGGACTTCCACTACCTGTTTGCCGATACTTTGATTTTTTTTACTTTTAACAAATTTTTCGTCACTGATTTCTTTGCATCTACAATAGGGAATGATTTGAAATTTGGTCTGGTGGATGGAAATGATGACTTGTATTGTGTAAGCAATTTTCAAGTTTGTCGGGTATCCACTTCCTGTTTGCTGACACTTTGATTTAGTTTTATAAATGAAATTCTTGTCACAGATTTCTTGTCTTCTACATTAGGGAATGATTTAAAATTTGGTCTGAAGCTTGATAATAATGAGTTTTATTGTCTAAGCAATTTTCAACATTGTTGGGCGTCCACTTCCTGTTTGCAGATACTTTGATGTTTTTACTATCAACAAAATTTTCGTCACAGATTTCTTGGCTTCTACAATAGGGAATGGTTTGAAATTTGGTCTGAAGCTTGGAAATGATGATTTGTATTGTGTGAGTGACTTTTATGTTTGTCACTGAATTACTGTCTGTTTTGCTGCTACTTTGATTTTTAACTTTAAATGACTTGATATTTAGTCTGAAGCTAAGAAATGATACAAGTTTGGTAAAACTTCAAGAAATCAGTTTATCCAGCAGATTACTGTATCAACACATTAGTATGTCGAACAGAATTTGAATCCACACTTATCTAATTTTTACTTTTGCCTAGAGTTTCAGGATCAAATTTGCGGGGCCCTTCCGACAATGCCAGTTTCAACATGCTCTAGTTTAATAACCTTTTGGTACCAGGTAATGTTCAATTTAACTACCTTGTGGTACCAGGTAATGTTTAATTTAACTACCTTGTGGTACCAGGTAATGTTTAATTTAACTACCTTGTGGTACCAGGTAATGTCTTATTTTGAGGTTTTAAATTATTGGTTTAAGATTTATGTATAAAAAACTGTAAAAAATTCAAAGAGGAGACACCATTGGAATGTTCAACCAATTAAGAATAACAAGATAAGGTAATCTGATTGACATGATACGAAAAACACAAGATAATGAAGAGGACAGTCATGACAGTGTAGCAAATTATGCATCATAAAACCCTATCAAGCACATGCAATATAAAACCTAGCTGGCATCTGAAATATTCTTTCCAAACACTTGAAATGTGAACATCAACCTTACATCTGCAATATGAATCTATGTCTAGTATCTGCAATATCAACCTTAACCAAGAACCGGCAATATACACCTTAAACAAGCACCTGCAATATAAAACCCAGCTGACACGTGCAATATTAACTTTGGTCAAACACCAGAAATACAAAAAACAAAAAAGCACTTGCATTATGAACAAAAACTTAACACTAGAAAATATCAACATGGAATTCAGCCAAATACCTGCAACATGATCTGGGTCTGGCATTCGTGATGTGAACCTTAACCAAGAACTGGCATTAAAAGTCTCAAACAAACACCTAGAATATAAAACCCAGAAAAGCACCTTGAATATAAAACCCAGCTGCCACCTGTAATATTCTCGTCCATTACTTGAAATATGAATGTCAACCTAACATCTGCATTATGAATCTCAGCTTGGCATCTCTATAAAAACTTTTGCTAAACTTTTTGAAAAAAGAATCTCAATCAAGCACTTGAAATATGAACTTCACTAAGCACTTGAAATATGAACCCAAACCTAACACTTGGAGTAGGTAAACAGGTACTTCAACCAAATACCTGCAATATTAATCGCAACCTTGCATTTGCTCTGTGAATCTTAAACAAGAACTGACAATACAAACCTCAACCAAATGCCTTCAGTGTGATCCAAGCAAGGCACCTGTAGTATGATCCAAGATACTGCAGTATGAACTCGAACTATTGAGCAACTACAATATAAAACCCAAACCAATACAAAATTAAACGAATTTTCTAGAACAAATGTTGTGATGATACAATTTTAACGTATAAAAATATCTGTAATCATAAATATGTACCAACTATGCAGAGAATTTGTTTCATTAGCTTAATTAAGAAATTCTAATATGGTCACATTGAAAGTTACCCCCAAATGATATGATTTACATTTAAAATGAGACAGTAATGTTTCCTTTGGAAATTAACTATACCGTTGCCTGACAAATAATATCACTATATCAGAGATTGATTTTAACAAGCAAAATTTTGTAGTATTTGCTATTTATGTGTACAAAGATAGAATTTTACAATGAATTTATCAGGGCCCCGCATCGAGATGCGGGTGCCCTATAGTTTTCACTTCGTCTGTCCGCCCGTCCATCTGTCTGTCTGTCTGTCTGTCTGTCAACAATTTTTTCGTCAAAGATTTCTTGGCTTGTATAAGTGGGAATGATTTGAAATTTGGTCTGAAGCTTGGAAATGATGAGTTGTATTGTGTAAGCAATTTTCAAGTTTGTTGGACATCCACTTCCTGTTTGCTGATACTTTGTTTTTTTTATTGTAACAAATTTTTTGTCAAAGATTTCTTGGCTTCTACAATAGGGAATGATTTGAAATTTGGTCTGGAGCTTGGAAATGATGACTTGTATCGTGTAAGCAATTTTCAAGTTAGTCAGGTGTCCACTTCCTGTTTGCCGATACTTTGATTTTTTACTATCAACAAAATTTTCGTCACAGTTTTCTTGGCTCCTACAAAAGGGAATGGTTTGAAATTTGGTGTGAAGCTTGGAAACAATGATTTGTATTGTTTGAGTGACTTAATCACTGAATTACTTTCTGTTTTGCTGATACTTTGATTTTGAACTTTAAATGACTTGATATTTAGTCTGAAGCTAAGAAATGATATAGTTTGGTAAAACTTCAAGAAATCACTGTATTCAGCAGATTACTGTATCAACACATTAGTGTGTCAGACAGAATTTGAATCCACACTCATCTGATTTTTTTCTTTTGCCTAGAGTTTCAGGATCGAAATTGTGGGGCCCTTCCGCCAACGCCAGTTTCTACATGCTCTAGTTAGTTCTTAGTTTCAGGTTTTACAAAAATAATGTTTTCATTGTTGTATGTTGTAGTGGTGGTGTAATTATTTTCTTTGATCGAGTTGAGGTTGTAAACAAACTGACAATAGAAGCTGTTTACGACATTGTGAGGAACTACACTGCTGATTATGATAAAACATTGATCTACAATAAAGTCCACCATGAACTGAATCAGTTCTGTAGTATACACAGTCTACAGGAAGTCTATATTGACCTCTTTGGTATGTATCATTGATGATAATTTCTGAATCAGTTTTGTAATGTACACAGTCTACAGGAAGTCTATATTGACCTCTTTGGTATGTATCATTGATGATTATTACTGAATCAGTTCTGTAATATACACAACCTACAGGAAGTCTATATTGACCTCTTTGGTATGTATCATTGATGATTATTACTGAATCAGTTCTGTAGTATTACACAGTCTACAGGAAGTCTATATTGACCTCTTTGGTATGTATCA
>MJUU01036958.1:61221-71315 GCA_002080025.1 Modiolus philippinarum | reverse complement strand
ATATTGACCTCTTTGGTATGTATCATTGATGATAATTTCTGAATCAGTTCTGTAATATACACAATCTACAGGAAGTCTATATTGACCTCTTTGGTATGTATCATTGATGATTATTACTGAATCAGTTCTATAGTATTACACAGTCTACAGGAAGTCTATACTGACCTCTTTAGTATGTATCATTGATGATTATTACTGAATCAGTTCTGTAGTATACACAGTCTACAGGAAGTCTATATTGACCTCTTTGGTATGTATCATTGATGATTATTACTGAATCAGTTCTGTAGTATACACAGTCTATAGGAAGTCTATATTGACCTCTTTGGTATGTATCATTGATGATTATTTCTGAATCAGTTCTGTAGTATACACAGTCTACAGGAAGTCTATATTGACCTCTTTGGTATGTATCATTGATGATTATTACTGAATCAGTTCTGTAGTACATGTATACACAGTCTACAGGAAGTCTATATTGACCTCTTTGGTATGTATCATTGATGATTATTACTGAATCAATTCTGTAGTATACACAGTCTACAGGAAGTCTATATTGACCTCTTTGGTATGTATCATTGATGATTATTTCTGAATCAGTTCTGTAGTATGCACAGTCTACAGGAAGTCTATATTGACCTCTTTGGTATGTATCATTGATGGTTATTACTGAATCAGTTCTGTAGTATTACACAGTCTTCAGGAAGTCTATATTGACCTCTTTGGTATGTATCATTGATGATTATTACTGAATCAGTTCTGTAGTATATACAGTTTACAGGAAGTCTATATTGACCTCTTGGGTATGTATCATTGATGATTATTAGGGCCCCACATCGAGATGCGGGTGCCCTATAGTTTCACTTTGTCCGTCTGTTTGTCCGTCCGTCTGTCTGTCAACAATTTTTTTGGTCGCAGTTTTCTGGGCTTTTACAGGTGGAAATGATTTCATATTTGGTCTGAAGATTTTTGATGTGCCGTGTAAGCAATTTCCAGGTCTGCCATGCCACTACTTCCTGTTTGCCGATACTTTAACTTTTTATTATACCACTCCATGGATGAAAATTTTTCGTCAAAGTTTTCTCGGCTTTACAGGTGGGAATGATTTCATATTTGGTCTGAAGCTTTATGATGATGAGTTGTACTGTGTAAGCAATTTTCAGGTTTGCCGTGCCACTACTTCCTGTTTGCCGATACTTTAACTTTTTATTATACCACTCTATGGATGAAAATTTTTCGTCAAAGTTTTTAAGGCTTCTACAACTGGGAATTATATGATATTTAGTTTTAAGCTTCATGATGATGAGTTTTAAGGTGTAAGCAATTTTCAGCTTTGCCATGCCACTACTTCCTATTTGCCAATACTTTAACTTTTTCTTAAACCACTGTGGATGAAAATTTTTTGTCAAAGATTTTTTGGCTTCTACAGGTGGGAATGATTTCATATATGGTCTGAAGCTCTATGATGATGAGTTGTACTGTGTAAGCAATTTTCAGTTTTGCCATGCTAAGTTTTCTGGGCTTCTGCGACAGGGAATGATATGATATTTTGTCTAAAGCTTCATGATGATGAGTTGTAACGTGTAAGCTATTTTCAGGTTTGCCATGCCACTACTGTTTGCCGATACTTTAACTTTTTATTATACCACTCTATGGATGCAAATTTTCGTCAAAGTTTTTAAGGCTTCTACAACTGGGAATGATATGATATTTAGTCTAAAGTTTCATGATGATGAGTTTTAGGGTTTAAGCAATTTTCAGGTTTGCTGTGCCACTACTTCCTGTTCGCCGATACTTTAACTTTTTATTTAACCACTCTGGGTGAAAATTTTTCGTCAAAGTTTTCTGGGCTTTAATAGGGGATATCAACAAAATATACTGCTTGCATCCATTAAATTAGCTTTGACACCTAATGACCTGAAAATTTTGCACACACACTGGCCTTTCACTGATACTGCCGATGTGTACTGAAATTTATGATGATTCTTGACCAAACCCTTCGGGAAGTTTTGAGTTTGATTTTTCTTCCGTATTGCGGCAGTGTTCTACCAGCAGACTAGCCTCCTTGAGTTAGCCGGCAGTTTAGCGGCAAGCACCCCTTGACCCATCTTTCAAAATTACTTATTGTTTTTTTCTTTCCTTTCAAGATTGTGGTCATGGAGTTAGTAGTCTACCTGTATTCAATTTTATTTGTATGTTTCTTATACTATAGTGGATTCCAGTTAATTGCATACCATATTTGTCAGGAAAAAATATGCAATTAACAGGAATATTCTATTAAGAGGAGTTTTCAGTCTTGCTGTAAAACCATGTCAATTAACTTGAAAAGTGTGAAATAATGAGTTAACATGTTAATCATTAAACAAACACAGAGATTACTGTCTGTTTTTACAAAATTATTAATTGATTTCACATTTCATAATTAGGTATCTCATTTTAATTAGTTTTTTTTCAGGATAATTTGCTAGTGCCAGTACCAAGTCCGGCTGTCCTGAGTTCCTATTGTGTTCTACGTTTGTCTCTTGTCTTATTCGTGTTTTTCATGTGTAGTTCCATGACAGATTGTGTCATGTAATTATAATTTTCAGCCATTGTGGGTGTTTCCTGTTATCCATTCTTTTACATTCTACATGTGGGAATGATTTCATATTTGGTCTGAAGCTTTATGATGATGAGTTGTACCATTTAAGGTAATTTTCAGGTTTGCCGTGCCACTACTTTGTGTTTGCCAATACTTTAACTTTTTATTATACTACTCTATGGATGAAATTTTTTCGTCAAAGTTTTCTGGGCTTCTACGACAGGGAATGATATGATATTTTGTCTAAAGCTTCATGATGATGAGTTGTAACGTGTAAGCTATTTTCAGGTTTGCCATGCCACTACTGTTTGCCGATACTTTAACTTTTTATTATACCACTCTATGGATGAAAATTTTTGTCAAAGTTTTCTTGGCCTCTACAACTGGGAATGATTTGATATTTTGTGTAAAGCTTCATGATAATGAGTTGTATCATTTAAGCTATTTTCAGGTTTGCCATACCACTACTTCCTTTTGGCCAATACTTTTTAACTTTTTATTTTAAAATATTTTCATAAACAAATGTGAATAATTTGGTACAAAGGAAGTGACTGCCTATTGCGGGGCCCTCCTGCATTTAGCAGTACCTCTAGTTATACAATGTTTTGTGTTGATGGAATTAATTGGATAAGAATTAAACAAAAAGGTTGAATTTGAATAAATGAAAAGAGATACATGTACTAGAATGTCATTCAAAAAGCAGTTCTGCATAATTTTTCCTGGCCACGCATAAAATTGAGAAGTCACAGATAAGCCCCTCAGTTGAATATTTAACAAAAAAAGTCTGGGCTTATACAAAAGAAAATATTTTGTATGAATAAGATGACAATGTAAATGAAAAGGTATACAATGTAAATAAATCAAAATACAATGTAGATGAATCAGAATACCATGTAGATAAATGTAAGAGTGAAATTTAGATGTAAATAAATCAGGATGCAATGTATATAAATCCCAATACAATGTAGATAAACCAAAGTGGAAAAATGCAGATATATCAAAAACAATGTACAGATCAGTATTGATGATTCTGAAAACAATGTTGATGAATAAAAAAAAATGTAGATAAATAAAAATACAATGTAATTTAATTACAATTACAATAAGAATGAATAAGTTTTAATTTATTGAACAGATCAGATAGACGAAAACCTACGATTAGCCTTACAGAAAGATTTAACTACAATGGCACCAGGATTGTCAGTTCAAGCTGTCCGTGTGACAAAACCAAAAATTCCTGAACAAATTCGTAAAAATTATGAAGCTATGTAAGTTTAATAATGAATTGTATCAATTAAAATAATGATTTTTAGCTCACCTCACGAAATGAGGGGGCTTATGTGATACCCCTAGCGTCCGCGTCCGCGTCCGGTCAGAAAGAATGGTTAAGGTCCATTCCTGCTTACTGACATGCCCCACATCAATCATATTGGTATACCTGATGCATTCTTAGATGACAACAACAATGCATGCTTCAGATGCTGTCTCTGACCTACATTTTACGCATGAGCGACTTGGTTAGGTAGAATGGTTAAAGTCTATTCCTGCTTACTGAGATAGCCCACATCAACCATATTGGTATGTATGATGCACTTTGCGATGACAACAACAATGATGCTTACAAATGCTGTCTCTGACCTACATTTTACGCATGAGCGACTTGGTTAGGTAGAATGGTTAAGGTCCATACCCGCTTACTGACATGGCCCACATCAACCATACTTGTATGCATGATGCATTTTGGGATGACAACAACAATGCATGCTTCGGATGCTGTCTCTGACCTACATTTTACACATGAGTGATGTGGTTAGGTAGAATGATTAAAGTCTATTCCCCCTTACTGACATGACCCACATGAACCATATTGGTATGTATGATGCATTTTGGGATGACAACAACAATGCATGCTTCGGATGCTGTCTGTGACCTACATTTTATGCATGAGGGATTTGGTTGGGTAGAATGGTAAAAGTCTATTACCGCTTACTGACATAGCCCACATCAACCATGGTATGTATGATGCATGTTGGGATGACAACAACAATGCATGCTTCAGATGCTGTCTCTGACCTACATTTTACGCATGAGCGACTTGGTTAGGTAGAATGGTTAAAGTTCATTCCCACTTACTGACATGTCCCTTAGCAACCATATCAGTATGTATGATGCAATTTGGGATGACAACAACAATGCATGCTTCGGATGCAGTCTGTAAACTACAATTTATGCATGACTGAATCAGTTAAAAAGAATGATTATAGTCCATTCCTGTTTACTGACATGTGCAACATGTGACAATGCTGCGTAACCAGGTGAACTTAGCAGGCTGTGGCTGCTTTCTATGTTTAATTCAGTTTCAAGGTTTAAGTAATTTTGTATAGATTATAAATAAAGTACATTTTTTTAAACTTCTTCCAGTGAAATTTTTTGGTAAAAAAGAAGACTTTCTTTCTACATAAAAAAAAGATTTAAATTAAGATTGATAGAAAGCATCATGTTTTAAATATTTAAGGTTTCCAGGACTTACTGACTGTGTAATCTGTGTGATTCTGTGTTATTTTTATACACCCACCTAAAAATGTCGGGGGGTGGGGGGTATATAGGATTCCTCTTGTCCGTCTGTCCGTCCATCTGTTGGTCCGTCTTTCCATTTGTTCGTCACACTTTGGTTTCCGGATGATAACTTCAGTTTGATGCAAGGGAAAGTTTTTATATTTTGGGACAAAGTTTCTATTCATAAAATACAGGTCAATTTCGATTTTGACAGTGATCGTATTTTTTTGTTCCAGAGTTATTGCCCTTGATTTAGGCAAAATTTGTAAATTTTGTGGTTTCTGGATGATAACTTCAGTTTGCATTGATGGAATGTTTTAATATTTTGGGACCATGTTTCCATTCATAAAATACAGGTCGAGTTTTAATTTGATCATGATCAGATTTTTCGTTCCAGAGTTATTGCCCTTGATTTAGGCAAAATCTGTAAATTTTGTGGTTTCCGGATGATAACTTCAGTTTGATTCAAGGGAAAGTTTTAATATTTTTGGACAATATTACTAATCATAAAATACCATTTAGGTTGGATTTTAACGGTGATCAGATTTAGTGCTCCAGAGTTATTGCCCTTGATTAAGGCAAAATCTGTAAATTTTATGGTTTCAAGATGACAGTTACTAGAATTGCCTGTGGGAGGGGGTATCTTTTGTGATCAGCAGAACACCTTTTTATGCCCCGCCTACGATAGTAGGGGGCCAATAGTGTTCGGGTATGTCTGTCTTTTCGTCCGTTTTTCTGTTTGTCTGTCCCAAGTTAGGTTTACCCTGAGGTTGAAGCTTTTTTTCTGTGAAGGATGTATGCTATTATGATGAAATTTTATATAAATACACATTAGGGTATGATTAAACAAAAATCATAATAAAAATTTATCCATGCTACCAACTTCATGCTTCACTGATCACGGGAAAAAAAGGGGATAGTATGAGGTTTACCCTGAGGTTGAATTTTTTTCTGTGAAGGATGTATGCTATTATCATGAAACTTTATGTAAATACACATTAGGGTATAATTAAACAAAAATCATAATAAAAATTTATCCCAGCTACCAACTTCATGCTTCACTGATCATGGAAAAAAGGAGGGTATTATAAGGTTTACCCTAAGGTTGAAGTTTTTTTCTCTGTGAAAGAAGTATGTTATTATCATGATACTTTGTATAAATACACATTTTATTAAACAAAAATCGTAATAAAAATATATCCTGGCTACCAACTTCATGCTTCGCTGATCATGGAAAAAAGGGGGGTAGTATGAGGTTTACCCTAAGGTTGAAGTTTTTTTTCTGTGAATGATGTATGCTATTATCATGAAACTTTATGTAAATACACATTAGGGTATAATTAAACAAAAATCGTAATAAAAATTTATCCTGGCTACCAACTTCATGCTTCACTGATCATGGAGAAAGGGGGGGTAGTATGAGGTTTAACCTAAGGTTGAAGTTTCTTCTCTGTGAAAGAAGTATGCTATTATCATGAAACTTTGTATAAATACACATTAGGGTATAATTAAACAAAAATCATAATGCAAATTTATCCTTGCTGCCAACTTCATGCTTCACTGATCTTGGATAGAAAAGGGGTAGTATGAGGTTTACCAAAGGGTTGAAGTTTTTTTCTGTGTAGGATGTATGCCATTATCATGAAAATTTATATAAATACACATTAGCGTAAAATTAAGCAAAAATCAATATAAAAATTTACCCTTACTACCAACTTCATGCTTCACTGACCATGGAAAAAATAGGGGTAGTATGAGATTTAACCTCAGGTTTAAGTTTCTTTTCTGTGACAGATGTATGCTATTATCATGAAACTTCATTTAGATAGACATTAGAATATATAAAAAAAACATAACAAATATTTACCAATGCCACCACTTTCATGCCTCACAGATCATGAAATATAGCATTGCTGAAAATAGACACATATTCTTGTTCTAGTTGAATTTATAATTACCATTGTTAGGGAAGGAGAGAAACTAAGTTCACTATACAGAAATGGGAGTTGTGACTGTAGAATCTCTGTTTCTCTATTTATTTTTGATATATTTAATTTCACATTGATTTTTTATCAGGGAAGGAGAGAAGACTAAGTTGTTGATTTCTATACAGAAACAGAAAGTTGTAGAAAAAGAAGCAGAAACAGAAAGAAAGAAAGCTGTTATAGGTAAACATATAATACAATCTCACAGCTGTTATACGTAAACATATAATACAATCTCACTTTTATTTATGTATCATGCAAAGTATTTGTAACTCTTTATGTAACACTGTGAAATCATAATAAAATTCAAATTTGGAAAAAAAACTTTGTATTCAAGATGAAATTGCTATTTAGTGGTTCCCATAAAGATAGATGTCATTTTTATGATATCTGGTTGAACATGGTATCACAGGGTAATTTTTCTTTGGTAATTTTGAACAAACAAGTTTGCTGTTTTTTTTGTTTATTTATTTTTTTTTGGTTGTGTTTTACCTGTTTCCATGCAATAGTGTTGTTATTTGCAGTGTTTCATGATAATTCATTAAACAGAAGGTGCAAGCCAAATTTTAATTTCTTGTTTCTCATGAGAGACATTTTATTTCTCATTTATTAGTTTGCCTCAACAAAGTAGAGTAGGATTATTGGAGTACCACTGCCCACGTCGCCTCCACATTTTGGTGTATATATCAGAAACTAAGCATGTTAGGGTCATCAAATTTTACATGCAGGTGCATCTTGGGTTGACTCACAGCCTCCCGAAAATTAGGCCCCTTTGACCTATATTATCTGCATGAACGACTTACATTCAAGTTTATGTCTGAGTTCAGATCTCAGTCACTATACATGTTAGGCTCATGTAACCTTGCATATGCATGCATCTCTGATGGTAGGTCAGCATTGAGGCAAAATTAGGTCACTTTGATCTATATTCTCTGCTTAAAAGACTTACATTCAAGTTTATGTCTGAGTTCAGATCTCAGTCACTACATGGTAGGATCATGTAACCTAGCATATGCATGCATCTATGATAGCAGGTCAGCATTCAGGCAAAATTAAGTCACTTTGACCTATATTTTCTGCTTGAACAACTTACATTCAAGTTAAGTCTGGAGTTCACATCTCAGTCACTATACATGGTAGGATCATGTAACCTTGCATATGCGTGCATCTCTGATGGTAAATCAGCATCCAGGCAAAATTAGGTCTCTTTTACCTATATATACCACTTGAATGACTTACATTCAAGTTTTACGTCCAAGTTCAGATCTCAGTCACTATACATGGTGCGATCATGTAACCTTGCATATGCATGCATCTCTGATGGTAGGTCAGCATCTTGGCGAAATTAGGTTACTCTGACAATGTGCAATAATGAGGCGAACTTTGTAATCGTTGATTACCTATGTTTCAATGTAAACACCCATGCGAACCCTCAATCCCATACCTCTTTATTGTTTTGATTTAGAATTATTATGTAAACATGTATTTGCAATTTAAATAGCATTGACAATTTGTTATTTCTACAGAGGCTGAAAAGGTGGCACAGGTGTCCAAAATTCAATGGGAACAGAAAATAACAGAGAAAGAATCACAGAAAAAAATTTCTGAGATAGAGGGTAAGACTTTATATCTTAACTACTAGGTACCTGTCATCTGCTAATTCCATTGGGACATTAATGATGTCATAATAAGTTTAATAGAAATTTTCCTTCTTGTATGGGAGAGTCACAAGACCCTTATTTCTCACTTTTGAGACAGAACAGTTCCTATTTATAGCAGTGTGATATTTCCTTGTCTTGTACCCCCCCCCTTCCCGGTACAAGACAGAAATTACCAAGCAACATATTCTGACATCATTTATGTCAAGTCAAGTACGGGTTGGTGGTAAATTAATTGTAGTTTGTGATTACAAAAGTGAGAAAATTAAACAAACACCATTAAAATGCAAAATTGAGAAATCTCAGACACCCTCAGGTAAGATTTCAATGGTTCTCTGACACGGCAAGCCTTGTCAGAGAAATATTAAAATCTTACCCTTGGGTGTCTGAGATCACTTGATCTTGCCTTTTCACATGTGTTGGATTCATATATTTTTGTACCCTGAAGAATGGAAATAAATATCTTGAAGAGAGAAAAAGACTTTTGGGGTAGAAGACAAAGCCTTGTTCTCTTGTATTGCAGCTGTATGTCAATGTCATTCCCATACCAAATTTAATTTCTTTAGATAAATTTAATTTCTTTAGATTTATAGTGAAGCATATATTGACCCAAAATTTACAGGAATGATTTATGGAGAATCCTTTACATTGATTTGCTTGTTTTTCTCATCAATAACAAAGTGATATTTTTAGTCCCCTACCGGCTTCGCTGAAGGGGACTTTAGGTTTGCACTCCGTCAGTCCGTCAGTCAGTCAGTCCGTCACACTCAAGTTTTCCGGACTTTTTTCCCATACTATAAGAGATATTTATCTAATATTTGGTATGTAAGTCTACCACCATGAGTTACAGATCAAGGTCGAGTTTGGTTCCGGTCCATGGATTTTGGACGGAGTTATGGGCCTTTGACTTAGAAAATTTAGGAAAAATATAGGTTTTCCGGACTTTTTATACGACCGCAAAAGTTTTTGCGGTCGTATATTGGTATGGTGCTGTCGTCGGCGTCGTCGTCGTTGTCGTCGTCGGCGTCGTTGTCGTTGTCGTTGTCGTCGTCGTCTGTAGACACTTTAGTTTTTGGTCAATAACTTTAGTTCCAGTTGATCAATCCTTATGAAATTTTAACATAATGTTCTTTGGTACAAAAGGAAGGCTTGGCTTAGTTTTGGTCATTGTGGCCCCACCCGTTTTTAAAAAAGGGGCCAAAAAGGGTTAAATTGGGTGTTTTCACATGTTTGTCTGTAGAATCTTTATTATTAATCGGATTTTGATGGGGTTTCTTTCAGTGTGCTCCTGAGGAAATTTCCAATCTGGAGTAT
>MJUU01036958.1:43362-53550 GCA_002080025.1 Modiolus philippinarum | reverse complement strand
AGCAGTGTTCCTTCTGATAAACCATGTTATTCTAGCTGTTTGTCACTAAAGCTTTCTTTGTTAGAATACCCGAAACGAGACCATCGTAGTTGTCAACTATTGTCTTTGAATCATTGAAATTTGAAGCAAACCAGCTTTTCTTTGCAGGTATGCTGGCAACAACTCTCATGAAACCATCATTGTCAAATACCAAAAAATGGCTGTATGTAAATAAATAGAATCATAGATTGGATGGGGACCCGAATCAAAATACAGGAATTCAGACATGCTGGATTTATTTGAAAAATCTGCCAATTGATTTTTATTGGTCTAAGTATAACTGCAGTCTCTGAAAATTTATTAAAAAAATGTACAAACATATAAATTATCAGTTGTCCATATGATAGATATTTTTAGCTCACCAAAGTATGGCTTCTCAAAATTGTGTTCGATTAGGGGGTAGGTCAAACAACATGGCCACCGTTGCTAAAAATAGAACATAGGGGTAAATTGCAGTTTTTGGCC
The DNA here is from genome assembly GCA_002080025.1 of Modiolus philippinarum. NCBI lineage: Eukaryota > Metazoa > Mollusca > Bivalvia > Mytilida > Modiolidae > Modiolus > Modiolus philippinarum. Next base: position 53,046 of record MJUU01036958.1, on the reverse strand, counting down.
AATAACTCGAAAACCGTTACAGATATCAAAAATCTGACATGGAGTAAAGGTGATCAACCTAGTGGAGTAAAGGTGATCAGCATATCAAGATCTACCAACCTTGAAATTTTGAAGAAAATCCAAAAACCCTTGTAGGAGTTATTGCCCTTTTTTCATGGAATTTTCAACATTTTCATATTTTTCGTCGTTTATTTCCAAAAGTTTAGAAGATGAAGGTTAAGTGTAAATTGATAAAATGTTTGCCATGCTATGTGGATTTGAAAACTGGTGTTTAAAATTGTTTGTTGACCGCCATTTTCAAAATGGCCGCCAAAAAAAGGCGGGAAAATTCAACATTGTTGGATTTCAATGAAATTTGGTATCCAAATAGATATTGATGTAGCGACTTCAAAACCAGTGTTGAAAAGTGTTCGTTGACCGCCATTTTCAAAATGGCCACCAAAAAAAGGCGGGAAAATTCAACATTGTCTGATTTCAATGAAATTTGGTTTCCAAAAAGGTATTGATGTCGCTACTTCAAAACTGATGTAAAAATTATTCGTCGACTGCCATTTTCAAAATGGCTGCCAAATAAGGCGGGAAAATTCAGCACTGTCCGATTTCAATGAAATTTGATTTCCAAATAGGTATTGATGTCACAACTTCAAAACTGATCTTGAAAATTGTTCTTTGACGGCCATTTTCAAAATGGTTGCCAGAAAAGGCGTGAAAATTCAACATTGTCCGATTTCAATGAAATTTGGTTTCCAAATAGATATTGATGTTGCGACTTGAAAACCGATGTTGAAAATTTACAAAATGATGTCTCGACTTCAAAACTGGTGTTGAAGGTGCTCCTAAGCAAGAATGTTTTTTGTCAAAAAAGCACAACAAAGAAATATAGGAAAACATATCAGACTTTAAATACAGTTCAAGATGTGTGATTTTTGACGAGCTACCAAAGTTTGAGAGACTGAAGATCAACTGTATAACTTACAATGTTAACTTGATTGTTGCAACTGAAAGCCAGGTGAGCGATACAGGCTCCTGGGAGCCTCTGGTTAATGTATGGAACTAATTTTAATAAAAATTTTTTTTACAGGAGTGAGAGATTTGTCATTCAGAATAGGACCTATAAACTGTGATACTATCAATCGAAACCTTGCATCAAAACCACAGTGCAGTACAGATTTGCATTTAATAAGGAAACTAACTAAAGGTTCATGTCATGTGGCACTTTTGTAATGGGGAGGGGAAATCATGTGGAACATGTGTAATATGGAAGGGCTATGTGTAATTCAAGTGTAATAGGGAAGGGATATTATATGCTATCTTTGTGTTGTACATTTTTGCCATGTCTGTGGACTTTGATTTTTGTAATCATCACATTCCTTGCGCCTTCAGTATTCTACTGCTGTTGTTGCAATAGGAAGGAGATATCATTTAGTGCAAGGGAAGGGGTGTAAAGTTGCACATTTGCAATAGGGAAAGGGATATTTTGAAGTACATTTGTAACCGGGAAGGGATATTATGTGGCACATTTACATTAGGGATATCCTGTTGTACAATTGTACTAGGGATATCATTTGGTTTTGTATTTAAAGGAAAATAATTAAAGGTTGATAGAAATAGTAAGGATATCATGTGGTACTTTTGTAAGAGGGAAGGGATATCATGTGGTACATTTTTATTAGGGAAGGGATATTGTTTTGTATATTTGTAGTAGGGAATGGGTATGTTAAGTATTTCTTATGGGGATATCATGTTTCACTTTTGTGTGAAGGGGATTTTATGTTGTATATTTGGAAACCAGACAGGATCTAATATTGCCTACTTGTATATTTATTTGAAAAAGATGTTAATGTGATTTTTTTTATATGAAAGAAAACTTGAGAAGAGTATGAGAGGAGTAACGAAACCAGGATATTGGAAAACTAAAAGTAATGTGCCTTTGTTTAAAATTTCTGTTTAAGTATGGTATGAAACTGCACTGAATGGTATAATTTAATTTTTCGTAAAAAGATTTTGTTTTAGTCAGAAATCAAGTGTATAAAGTCATTAGCCAATCAGACACAGACATTATATCATGAGACATGTTAGAGTGATTTGAATTTTAATTTATTTGTTGGATGTTTAATGCATGTTGCGTATGATGTTTTCATTTTGTTACCAATTCTACCTTATTAGTATAAGGTTTAAGATGAACCGATATTTTTCATTTTTTATCGAATTCTACTTTATTAGTACTAAGTTGAAGATGAACAGAGAGTAATCATTCCAATATATTTTGGATTTCTGAGCCTTATTTCTATAGTACATTCTATAAGAAAGAACTGTCCACAAGAAATGATTACTTTAATTACTTTAAATTGGAAATTTTTGAAGGGGGGGGGTGTACTTTAAATTGGGAAATTTTTGAAGGGGTTATTTTTGCAGTTGTTTGGGACAAACTTATCATTTGAGGGTAATTTTTCACATGCAAAGCTTTTCAAATTTGACAACACATTAAAACTATTCAGATGGGGGACATTTTTGTGGAGTTTTCTTGACTTTAAATACAGTAAAAATTAACCCAACGTGAAAATTTCAAGATTTACAGTATTTAGTATATATTTATTGTGGTAATAAACCAGCACAAAGAAAACCACCAATCGTTTCAAACATTCATTTTAAATTATTGTTTGTTAATAGTTTGTAAACTACACATCTTTAAACCAATCAAGTTCATCAAATTACACTGTGCATCTCACTTGTGGAACTGAAATCATGCTACCTTGTCTTAACCAAACCCCTTTCAGAACGGAAGTTCATTTTGATTCAGAGACATGTTTGTTTTACACATGTTTAGAATGTATATATTAAAACCAAGGCTTCTCTTTCATTTTGTTTATTTGAAAATTAAGACTGATATGTCTCTCCTGTTAATCTGTAAACTAATGCAATGTTTTTATTACTTTGATAAAAAAGAAATGCAGCTTGCGTGGGGTAGCACTATTTAAACCTCACATTCTTAATGCTTTTCTCTAGCTTCTTGCGCACTTCAAATCTAGAAATTGCAGTAATTAAACCTCACATTTTGCCACTGGGAAAGGAATACCAATAATCTTCAATCTTTCAGTATATATATGTGTAGCTCTGATAAATTTCCTGTCAGTCTGAAATATCATTCTATTGTCTTCGTTATGGAAGTGGTCACCAACACATGTTTAATTGTATAGGGTCTGTAAGTCTCGTCATGTGACACCGAGAAATCACGATAAAATTTATATTTGAAAACATTTCCCGCCAAAATATGACGTTGTGGGATTATGACGTCCAAATTTTTTGCTTGAAACATCAGACTTTTCTGTAAATAATACAACTTCACGGTACAAATTATGTGCCCGGAAGTTCCAAAATTGGACGAGACTTACAGACCCTATAACAGATCTTTGCTTTGATCTCACCATATGTACGTGTTGTGATTTATATTATTCATTTATTTACATCTGTATTAGTTGATAAGAACACTTATTACTGGTAACATAGAGAATTGATATGAGCTGGAGTCGAGATGAATATATTTTAGGGTTGACAAAACTCCAGTACTGACCTCTTCATAAGTCAATACATGTAATAGGATTATTACATGCATGAGAACATTATGTATTATCAGAATATATTGAAATGTTGTGTGTGTACTGTATGATAGTGATATATATAACTATTGCATTGCTCAACTTTGTATGTAGATATAGCAGAATGAAACCACTGTATTTTATTCCCTCAAAAGTAGAGCCACACAAAGGGATCACTTGTCTGTCATCTGTCAGTTCATTGTGTTATTTGCAGGACACCAGCGTAAGAGAGGAGAGGATTTTTTAAAGGTATCATTGTTTGAAAATGAGTTTTTACATGTATATACAGAAGTTTCCCATAATCCTAAATTTTTGAAAAGCAGCAGATTGTTGGATTCTCATTGTTTCATGGCCAAGGGGAGTGAAAAGTGATTTAAACAGGTAATAAATTATAAGTATGTAAATAAATTTTCAAAAATAGTCTCCAGGAAAGTTTTTGTGATTGATTACGCGCTCATTAGATGATTTGGCTTCATATTTAGCTTTCTGTAATATTAGCCTATTTTAATGTCATTATTGTAATTTGACATTAAAAATTTGGGCTTTTACAAATAAACCTGTTAATTTCTCTTAAGAATTAAGAATACTTGTAAATATTTTGGCAACAGACGACACATGTGAGTCCTGGACATGCTCAAGCTACCATTTCATCATTTGATTTTTGTGTGGATAATATTTTTTTTTATATACATTGTAATTGGATAGCTTTGTATTTGGTTGTAGACAGGTAAAAATGACTATTTTGTTTTATTTTATGTATGGAAATTACTTTGTAGTGGACTTTTTATGCCCATTATTTTGTTGTTTTTTTCATAGGACTGGATCAAAGTCTATTTAATTTTTTTTTCTTTTTTAGCTCACCTGGCCTTTTGTGAGCTTTTGCCATCACTTTGCATCCATCGTCTGTCAACAATTTCAAAAATCTCCTCCTCTGGAACTGCTGAGCCAATTGTAACCAAACTTAGCCTGAAGCATCACCAGGGTATGCAGTTTCAAAATTGTGTTCGATTAGTCTGAAGACCAAACAACTGTTTTTACTAAAAATAGAACATAGGGGTAAATTGCTCTTTTTTGCAAATAACTCAAAAACTGTAGAAGTGATCAGCATAGCAAGATCTACCTGCCCTGCAATTTTGAAGAAAATCCAAAAACCCATCTTGGAGTAATTGCCCTTTTTCTGTAAAATTTTCAAAATTTGTGCATTTTTTATTTGTTATTTCAAAAAGTGTAACAGATAGAGGTCAAGTGTAAATTGCAAAAAGGTTAAGCATATCAAGATCTACCCACCCTGAAATTTTGAAGAAAATCCAAAAAACTTTTGTAGGAGTTATTGCCCTTTTTTTACACTGAATTTTAAAAATTTTCATATTTTTCATCTTTTATTTCCAAAACTATAGAAGATGAAGATTAAGTGTAAATTGATAAAATGTTTGGTATGCTGTGTGGACATCAAAACTGGTGTTGAAAATTGTTCGTTGACAGCCATTTTCAAAATGGCTGCCAAAATTCAACTTTGTTCGATTTCAATGAAATTTGGTTTTCAAATAGATAATGATGTTGCAACTTCAAAACCGATGTGAAAAGTGTTTGGTGACTGCCATTTTCAAAATGGCCACAAAAAAAGCGGGAAAATTCATCATTGTCCGATTTCAATGAAATTTGGTTTCCAAATAGTTATTGATGTCGTAACTTAAAAATATGGTGTTGAAAATTGTTGTTGACCTCCATTTACAAAATGATGTCTCCAACTTCAAACTGGTGTTGAAAGTGGTCCATAGCAAGAATGTTTTATCAAAAAAGCCCACCAAAGAAATATACTAAAACATGATCAGACTTAAAATACAGTTCAAGATATTGGTGGTGTTCGAACTACCAAAGTTTGAGGGACTGAAGTTCAACTGTATAACTTACAATATGAGCTTGATTGTGGCAACCGAGAGCCAGGTGAGCAATACAGGCTCCTGGGAGCCTCTGATTTTAATTTGCAAGAGAAGTAACTCCTTGCCTTGACAGACTGGTTACTGCTGATGCTTTTCTTCTGGAGGAGGCATGTTAAATACACTTTTTATAACACATTACATTCGTATATTTTTATTTTGGTAAATATTTAAAATCTTAAAGTTTTAAGCATTCCAGTAAATATATGTGGATTACACACAACCAGATATGAGCTCTCCATTAGAAATGCCTAAGAGCCAGTTTGTCAGGGCTATCTTTGTAACCTGTCCCGTTTGCTTACCCATACTGAAGTCAGGCAAGGTATAGCAGGAAACCAGTTTGAAAGAACATAGCCTGGGATCCTTACACATTTACTATCACCACAACAAAGTCAGGTAAGACACAACAGGAAACCCGTTTGTCAGAGCATAACCTTTGTTCCTGGCCCATTTTCTGCCATCTCAATAAAGCCAGGCAAGATACTACAGTAATCTGTTGTCAGAGTATAGCCTTGGATCCTGACCTATTTATTACAAAGAGATGTCAAAACTCTGAATTGATCTTTCACTTTATTCATTTGCTTTCTAAATTCTGTATTGACCTACAAAGTAGAATCAAGGCTGTTTAGTCCTAAATCCATTCACTGGAATTTGTTATCCTTTCAACTTTTGTGCTGTAGCATGCTTAGACCAGAAACCCTTTCTAGTCCTGACAGGAAGTTACTTCACTTGTTAAAAATAATACAATTTTAGACCAAATTAGGTACATGTAATTTAGGTTTAATCAGATGTTATAAATTTATATTTTTCTCTTTCATATTTATAAGCTTTCCTCAAGAGATGGGATACAAACTTGTTTTGGAAAAAAAATATGTTTCTGGTACTCTAGATTTGTATTATGCTTAGAACTGCTTAGAAATACAATAGTGATAAAGGCTATAATAAAAGAATTACATGTATATGATTCTTATCCACGTGTACACCATTTATATTAATATTTGTATTTTATTTCTTTTTTTTGTTAAGAATGTAAATTTTATATAGAAATTTCCCAATAGGAACAAAAAATAAAGTTTTTTGAAGTTCCTAAAAAATGGCTCTTAACAGATGAGAATCTATGTTTTTTTATTACTGAAGTAAGTTTCAGTTTTTAATATGTTCTGCTCAAACATTTAGACTTCTTAGCCAAATTCGACATAATTTAGATAATTACAGTGAAAAGTATGTATACATTTCTGCAATCAATCTGCTCTAATTTAAATTCCACAGTGTACTTTCAACCTTTTTGTAACAATATATTTGTAATAAATCTACCATTCAATGTTGTGTTATGATTTATTTCTTCAATATATATAGTATAGAAGATGTTTCTGACCTTAAGTCACTCTTTATAAAAAACAGTTTCAGTGAAACCCTTAGATAACCTTACAAACCAAACTATAAACTTGAAATGTAATTCACTCTTCTTCCATCCAATATCTTAGATGGGAACAGATGCAACCCCACTAAAAAGATCGGGGAATACATCATGGCAGTATGGTTGTCAGGTAATAATACTGAATGCCTGGCTGTAAACTATCATTAACAAACTACTAGTATGTGGAGAATAGCCATGCTCGGTGTAGATTCCATCCATGTTTTTGGACACTCCTAAGTGTCATATTACAGGTTAAACCAACCTTATTCATTCCTTCCTTTTTCCAGTGGGTGTCAAATTCTTTCTTTTTAAGCTCACCTGACAATAGCTGGGATAAACTTTTGCCATCACTTGATGTCTGTCGTTTTCTTTCTATCCATCCTTCCAACATAAACTTTTGATTCCTCCTAAACCACTGGTCCAATTGGAACCATACTTTCTAACAATAGTCAATTGGGTTGTTCCCTTTAAAAATTATAACCGTCATCCAAGATGGTTGCCAGCAGGAAACATAGTTTAATTTGACCCAATCGGAAACACATTAAAAGATCTTCTTCCCAGAAACTACTGGTCTAACTGGAACCAACCTTTATCATGATATTCTGTAGAAAATCCCTTCCAAAAAACGGTGTTAGGCTGGTCTTTACTTCACCAAGATAGCCGCCAGCAGGGAACATAGTTTAACATTGGACCCTATGGAAGAAACATTCAAAGATCTTCTTCTGAGACTAGTAATCCAATTAGAATCAAACTAAGTCACAATGGTACGGAGATGATCCCTTCCAAAAAAGTTATATAGAAGGTCTGTACGTCATCCAAGATTTCCACTAGCGGTAATCGTAGTTAAAAATTGGACCCTATGGAAAACACATTCCAAATTTACTTGATCAATTTAATCAAACTTAGTCACAATGGTCTTGAACGACCTTTCCAAAAAGATGTTTGCCAAGTAAATACCTCATCCAACATGGCCACCAGGTGAAAACATAGTTTATACTGGAATTTATGAAAAAAAAAAAAACATTCCAAGATCTTCTTCTCAGAAACTTCTAGTCAAGTAAGAACACAATTTAGTGACAATGGTCCTCTTGGGCTTTTCAAAATGGGTATCCACCAGGTCTATACCTTATCCAAGATGACTACCAGCTTGGAAAGTAGTTTAAAATTGTATCTATGGAAAACATATTCAAAGATATTTTTTCTCAGAAAATAATAAGTATATTAGAATATACTTAGTTACAATTTCTCCATAGATGTTCGAAAAGGGTATGATGTAGGTCTGTGCCTCATCCAAGATGACCACAAGCATATTTTAACTTTTAAGAATTAAGTTTCTGAAACCATTAATCCAAGCAGAACAAAACTTGATCACAATAGTTCTTAAGTGGCCCCTATAATTTGTGGCTTGTAGGTCTGCATCCAATCCAAGGTGGCCAGCAATGGGGAACATTGTTCATCATTTTACCCTATTTGAAATGCCATTCATATCTATATCCACCATAATCCAGGTTAACTATACAGGCTCTTGAGAGCCTCTTGTTTTAAAATATTTATTTATTTTACTTTTTTCATTGTAAAGCTGAAGTACTGCTTGCTAGATGTAAAATTTCTACTAATCTATCAGTTAGTTAAAATATACTTTAAAACTGGAACTTGGCTAATACTTATTATATTTGAACATACTGTTCCTTTTAAAAAAAAGAAATTGAATGATTGTTAGGTATTGTTGCCTTTCCCATTTTCACAAGGGCTTTGATAAACCAAATTGTGTTTTAGCAAGCTGGGCATGAGACATACCCAGACAGCATCAGCAAAAACTTGAACCTTGCTTCTGGAATTGAGACCTAGTGCTTGGATGTATGTATCTGGTATTTACTTGCATATGATTAGAACTTCATGGGGGTACCATATTGGTAGACATTTTGAACTTGACCTTGCCCCAAGGGCAATTTTTGAATAAACTAACCTTTCATCCAGAAGCTGGTCTTTAAGTGCTAGGGTGTTCATATTTAGAATGTTACTTGGATATGATAAGTCCGGAGGCTACCATATTTGTAGACATTTTGACCTTGAACTTACTCCGAGGTCAGTTTTAAAAAGGTTTGCAATAAGGAAAACCTATATTCACCCGGTGAGCTATGTTGTATTCTTATATCACTTGTATCACATATGTGGCTGTAGAATATGTATTACTTACCAGAATTTGACTCTAGGGGTTGCAAACAGTTTAGTGCAAGTCCCAGTCTGGACAGTGGTAGATTTCATCACATCTGTACCATTTAAGGTATATATAATGCTCACCCCACGAAGTGAGGGGGGGGGCTTATTTGATACCCCTAGCGTCGGTGTCCTGTTAGTAAGAATGGATAAAGTCCACTACCGGTTACTGTATTGGTATGTATGATACATTTAACAATGCATGCCTTAGATGCTGTCTGTGACCTACATTTTATGCATGAGCGACTTGGTTAGGTAGAATTGTTATATATGAAAAAGAAAGGAAATGGGGTAAATGTCAAGGAGACAACATCCAATCTCCAGGTTAAAACCACTTCTGCTTATTGATATGTCCCACATCAACCATATTGGTATATGTGATGCATTGTTGGATGACAGGCTGTGGCTGCTTTCTGTGTTTTAAATGTTTTTTTTTACATCTTGATCCAGTTGTTAGCTCAACCTTGCAATAGCCAAGGTTAGCATTTTACCATCACTTTGTCTGTTGTCAGACCAT
>MJUU01036958.1:16160-28058 GCA_002080025.1 Modiolus philippinarum | reverse complement strand
TTTTTTTAATTCACCCAGCGGCAACAGAAGACATAATCTACCGTCCACATATACCCACCACCAGCAGCAACAGAAGCAACCACGTACCGTCTACATATACCAACCAGCAGCAGCAAGAGAAGACATAACATGCCGTCTACGTATACCCACCACCACCATCTATAGAAGACATAACATATCGTCTACATATACCAACCGCCAGCACCAACAGAAGACATAATATACCGTCTACATATACCAATCACAAGAAGCAACAGCAGCCATAACATACCGTCTGCATACATCCGCCGCCACCAGCAACAGAAGCCACAACATACCGTCTAAATATACCCATCACAACCAGCAACAGCACCCATAACATACCGTCTACATATATCCATCACCACCAGCAACAGCACCCATAACATACCGTCTACATATACCCACCACCATCAGCAACAACAGCCATTAACATACCGTCTACATATACCCACCACCAGTAGCAATAGAAGCCACAACATACCGTCTACATATACCAACCTGCAGCAGCAACAGAAGCCACAACAGACCGTCTACATATACCCAACAGCAGCAGCAACAGAAGACATAACATACCGTCTACATAATACTCAACACTACCAGCAATAGCGGCCATAACATACCGTCTATATATTCCAATCACCAGCAGCAACTTAAGCAAAAACATACCGTCTACAAATACCAAACACCACCAGCAGCAACAGAAGACATAACATACCGTCTACATATACTCACCAGCAGCAGCAACAGAAGTCACAACATACCGTCTACATATACCCACCACCAGCAGCAACAGAAGTCACAACATACCGTCTACATATACCCACCACCAGCAGCAACAGGAGCTATAGCATACCGCCTACATATACCCAACACCCCGAACAACAGCAGCCACAACATACCGTCTGCATAATACTCGCCACCACCAGCAACAAAAGCCACAACATACCGTCTACATATACCAACCAGCAGCAGCAACAGAAGACATAACATACCGTCTACATAATACTCACCACCACTACCAGCAATAACAGCCACAACATACCGTCTACATATACCAACCAGCAGCAGCAACAGAAGACATAACATACCGTCTACATAATACTCACCACCACTACCAGCAATAACAGCCATTACATACCGTCTACATATACCCATCAACAGCAGCAACTGAAGCCACAACATACCGTCTACAAATACACAACACTACCAGCAGCAACAGAAGACATAATATACCGTCTACATATACCCAGCAGCAGCAGCAAATGAAGTCGCAACATACCGTATACATATAACCACCAGAAGCAACAGAAGTCACAACATACCGTCTACATATACCCACCACCAGCAGCAACAGGAGCCAAAGCATACCGTCTACATATACCCAACAGCAGCGGCAACAGAAGCCACAACATACCGTTTACATATACCATCACCAGCAGCAACAGAAGCCACAACATACCGTCTACAAATACCCAACACCACCAGCAGCAACAGAAGACATAACATTACGTCTACACATACTAATCAGCAGCAGCAACAGAAGACATAACATACCGTCTGCATAATACTCACCACCACTAGCAACAGAAGACATAACCTACCGTCCACATATACCCACCAGCAGCAGCAACAGAAGCAACAACAACATACCGTCTACATATACCAACCAGCAGCAGCAACAGGTGACATAACATGCCGTCTAAATAATACTCACCACCAGCAGCAACAGCAGTCATAACATACCATCTACATATACCCAACACCAGCAGCAACAGAAGCCACAACATACCGTCTACATATACCAAACACCAGCAACAACAGAAGCCATAATATATCGTCTACATATACCAAGCACCAGAAGCAACAGGAGCCATAATATATCGTCTACATATACCAAGCACCAGAAGCAACAGGAGCCATAGTATATCGTCTACATATAGCCAACACCACTAGAAATAGAAGACATAACATGCCGTCTACAGATACTCACCAGTTGCAATAGAAGAAACAATCTACCGTTTACATATTCCAACCACCATCACAAAAGCAAACCACAACATGCCGTTAACATATACCCACCACCAGAAGCAACAGAAGCAATACCATACCGCCTGACTTTACCCACTACCACCAGCAACAGAAGCTTTAACTTGCCGTCCTCACATGCCCACCACCACCAGCAACAGAAAGCATAACATTTCATCTACATATACACACCAGCAGCAACAGAAAATATAACATACCGTCTACATATACCCACCACCATCAGCAACAGAAGCCACAATATACCGTCTGCAATTACTCACCATGATGAACTACAGAAACCACGAACTTTCATTTACATAAACCAAACAGCAGCAGCAGAGGCCATTACATACCACCTACCTATACACTACAGCGGCAGCATCATTAGCCATAGCCTACCGTCTACATATACCAACCAGAAGCAGCAACAGAAGCCATAAACTACCGTCTACATATACCAACGAGAAGCAGCAACAGAATCCATGACATACTGTCTACATATACCCATCACCATTACTAACCGTCTATCTATACCCACCACCAGCAGCAACAGAAGCCCATTATATACTGTCTACCAATACCCATCACTACCAGCAACAGAATGCCGCCGGTCTATATAACCACCGGAAGTAGCAATAGAAGCCATAAATAACCGTCTATATATATACAAACCACCACCAGTAGAAACAGAAACCGTAACATTTCATCTTGATACATATACCCAACAGCAGCACCAGAGACCATTACATACCGTTTACCTCATAGATACACACCAACAGCAGTAACATTAGGCATAACCTACTATCTACATATATATACCAAGCAGCAACAGAATCCATGACTTACTGTCTACATATACCAGCAGCAACAGAAGCTATACTTGAATGATTAATAACAAGTGCAACACAAGCTCTGAAGACCGACTTGAAAGTTGCATGTTTTAATTGTATGTCGATCAAAAACTTTTCAGAGCTTGTGTTGTACTTGTTATTGATTACATACCGACTTTAAATAAAGAAAATTTACTTACTTAGGGACCGACCATTTAACTTGAAGGGGGGCTATGTTTTTTTTTCTAAAAAAAATATTTTGGATCTGATTTTATGTGGAAAAAATATTTTGGCTGCCAAAATGATGAAAAAAAATTTTCTGAAGGAGGCATTCTGCCCAAAAAAATAATCTTAATTTTGAAAAAAAAAATATTTTGTTGATTAAATAATTTGTTTCGCGGTAAGCGCGAAAAAAATTTCTGTCCAGAAAAAAAAACATAACCCCCCCCCCCAGGTTAACGGTCCNTCCCTTACTTGTAATAGAGTAAACAACAGCCGCTAGGCCGCTAACACCATTTTTAAAGACATTTTTTCAAAAACTTTGGACCATAAAATAAAAGCAAAATTACCTCAACCCTTTCTTTGTTACAAGTATCTGCATAACTTGTCCCAGTCATAATTTCCCGGTCAACGGGAGACAAATCGTTTTGGATTATTAAAACTACTCTCCAAGTTAATTCCCCTTGGATATACGAAACTACACCTATGTAAAGTAGACTAACAAAAAGTGCTCTTTGAAATACGCACGCGCAGATGTGTTATTGTTAGAATTTCCAAAATGGCGCTGTACAGCAGCTAAGCCGCCGAGTTTTTGTTTTGGATGCATTGGAGTAATTTGTGGGTAAATCGATATCCCAATAGCAACAATTTTCCATTTTTCCTCATGCGCATATCTTCAGAGTATGTTATCCCCAAGAACACTCAGAGAAACCATGATTTCAAGCTCCAACTCAATCAAGGGGGACAAGGCCTTCTCTGGGAAAAACGAAAATTATTTTTTTAATTCTAGATCGTTTTACCCCAAACAAACTTCGGATTCAGTTCTTGAAGAACAAACAATGTTATTTTAATGATCATTTTGTTTAGAAGTATTGCTGTCGGTCCATAAAATTTATTGAGGGAAGCAGGTTGTATGCCTTTCAGTCACATGCAAACATGACGGCCACAAGCACTACCATGCAGACCTGTTAAGTTTTGAAAATTGCCTCGCATGAGATTTGCCAACATTGTCAAAGATCAAAGGAATTTTCCCAAAATATGGACATGATGGATAAGCTTCCTGTGAGTCTCCCGCGAATAGTGTAACACTTGACAGGTCTGACAATGTCACAAAACATGACAAATATTTCTTGAAAATGAACAGATACAGAAAGCCAGAATAAAATAACCAACATGAATGTAGGAAGCATGAATTGATGGTAGTGGGGGAGGGGGTGAAATCATTTCTTGATGCATGGATTGGCCATCTTTAACTTCTTGAAACTTAGATACGATCAGGTAACTCTCAGTCGAGTATGTTCCCGTGATGATTACAACTTGGTTCCATGTCACGTTATCGAGCAACTCCAATCCAGGTGTTATTCACACTGGGCAGTTTCTATTTTTACATTATATTGGCAATTGTGAAATGTAAAGAGGGCAATTTCTCCTCCATTAAACTGATATAATATGGAAGTTGTGACTCCTTCTTTCCGGCAGTTGCTTTAAATTGTTTTTGATTCACCATTTTGTTTGTTTGAAGGGCTGATCACATGACTCGCAGAACCTGCAATAGATTTTTTAGTGGTAAATTTTTCTCTCTACATTAATGTATCAGACGCCAAATATTTACCATGAAAAAGACTATAGCTAAAAAACATGAGTCGTGTACAAACTAAACCATCAAACAAACAACATGAGGGATCGAAAACAATATAGAGAGGCTTTTTTTTTGTTCGTAACACCCTTGCTATTGGTTCAGCTTGAATTGAATAAAAAGATATTATATGCATGGCAGGAAACTTAAAACAGGTGAAATAGTCTACTTAAATTGTAAATATTACAGTAAATTGCTGAATAATATGGTTGAATGTTACAAACTATTAGTGGTGTAACGATAAACCGGTATATAGATATATTGCAATATTTTTCAACAAACTAGGTATACCGGCACAAAATCCAGGGTATCGATACATATCGTTTTCTGATTTCTGCAAAAATTTCAGAATCAGTACAACCTAAATTCTTGAACATTTTATTACTTTGGTATGGAAAAGTCAGATAAAGGACAAATGTATTTAGCTACATGAAAATGAACACTCTTGTCTCACTTAAGAATATTTTACTATTTATCACATAAAATAATTAAAAGATGAAGATTTAAAAATGTAATTAGATTGAGAAATCAGAAGACGGTATGTATCAATACGTATCATGATAAGCTTGCCCTGTATCGATATATCATCATACAATATTTTATTGACGATACTAATCTCTACAAGCCAAACTATTGTCCTGAAGTGTTAAAAAATTTGAACATAGCTTAAAGAGGGAATCGAGGTGTTAAAAGGCTTTAAAGTGATGGCGGATTGAAACTAAAATGCAAGTGTCGAATAGGCTTGAATATAGTTCGGGATGTTCATAATATTGAATTAATACTTCGCTATAATGAAACCATTTAAATTTCCTGCATTGAAAAATTTAGTACATTTCTACAATTGTAGAATGAAAACAAAAATATTTATTTCACACAGTGTTTTCCATTTCTTAACAGGGAAAGGTGGGTTTTTCAAATTGCTCCAATAACTGGGTTTATTTTTTCAAACGCAAAATCCCAACCGGGTTTTTTTTTGTACCATCTGAAATATTATTATGCATATTGAAACATTTACTTTACAAGTACATTGACTAAAAACGTCATGTTTAATTTTGATTGTAAAGTACATGGACAGTAGCAACATTCAATATTCTTAATTATTGCAGTTGATCAGTCATACACATGCCATGGTACAAAACAGTCAAAATGAAAAAAGTACTTTCGGTGTTGATATTTTCTCACCTTTTCAGTAACATCGGTATTATGTTATTCAACCATAAATGAAAATTACGGTACTATGTATTTTTATTCCAATCCAGACTTAAATGAACTTGAAGCAGTGACTAACTCAAAGCAGTAGCTTGTCTACTTCATAAACCAGGATTTTTGCAAGATTGCCATATCCCCTGCGTTTCTAGACACTTGCGTAACACTGCTGTCAACCCGAACTTCTGAGCCTTTCAATTCACAGATTATCTTTGTTAGCAACACCCACTGCTTTCCCTTTCTCTCGTTTACGAGGAAATTTAATTGAAAACATTTTCGATCCGCCATTTTTTCAAGAAAAACAAAACATCGAGGCGTGTGTAAATTATGAAATTTGATGGTACAGAGACGAAAAAATCCGGAAAATCCCGGAAATGCCGACCAGTTGGTCAGAACGAAAGCCAGTCGTCCTCAAAATAAAGGTGGTCGGTAAACCCGGCTTAAATGGCGAATGGAAAACACTGCACACGTAGGAATATAAAAAAATGATAAAATATCAGGATAATATTTAAAGATGTCAAAATGAAAGTTATGGCACATTTTTGAAATTTTTATGATGTTTTGATAGGATCATACATTAACTGCCCAATCCTCAAACAGCCATTTCTGTGCGAACCCAAATATAATATTCCATGTGTAATATTCAGTCAATCTCGATCAGCTGCTAGAGAGCGTAGAATTTTGGTTTGTTTACCTTTTCGATAAGTTTTGAATACACATATTAGTATCTAGATGTGACTGTATGTCTATGCTTAGACTCCGCCGTAATCGGAAATGGGAGATCTTGGACTGTGTTAAGGATTCATTGATTATTTCATTGGACCATAGGCCATCCTTAACAAATTGTTTGTTTGCTGTTTATCGACTTACAATTTTGGATGTGAGTAGGTAGTTAGGTGAATTATTTTTTTTCTTGAAAAATGTCAAGAAGGGTTAATTTAAAAAAAAAAATTGCTAAGGCCAAAAAAAATATATGTGTGTTTCCGGTTACAAGGTATTTGAAAATAGGGTCGGTAGGTCGGCAAAAAGTTTTTTTTTTGCTTCGTATTTTTCGTCCGTTGCATTGTATGTTTGTCATTATCGTATTTCCGGTATTTAGACATACCGCTAAAACAGGAAGTGTAAATCAGACGAGTTAAAATGGCGGATTTGACGACAGGAGTTGGGAATCCTGTTGATTTTAACGATTCTTCATGCATTTTTTTGATGAATAATGCTAGCGGTTGCAGTGTGGGAACTCACCGCTCGCCAACTCGCTAAAAGCGAGTAAAATTCTCATTTGGCGAGTGCCAAGAACTCCACAAACTGGCGGCGAGTGGAACTTTTGGGACAAGTTACCGGTCACGAGATATGTCCGGTCAAGTATTCTTTGGATCATTAATAAAATCAATGAAGCCGCCTTACGTATCAGGTTTTCCCCTGGGACCAAATTAATTGTTAATCAATATCCACCAAGCAGCCTATTTTAATTAGCCAATCACAATATTATTGTCTGAATTTATTCAAAATTGTGTTATCTCCCTTTGAAATTGTCATGCGCAGATCGAAGCAAAGATACTTTCGATTTCTAGCGTTGGTGGAAACCATATGGTTGCTGTCTAAATATAGCACGAATTTCGATGTTTATAACTTGTCAATATTTAGAAACTACTGACTTAACCGCGAAACTGTGAAAGGCAACCGAGATTAAATCAGAAGTTTTTGCTGTTAAAAGTAGATATTGTGCATAATTGACGTTCCTGAGAACAATTTATATTTGATTATATTTTTTTGGAACACCGTCCATTTGATTTCATATTAACAAATTTAAGCTGATAAAAGGATGGGATGATTTTTTTATTCTCCTTGTAGCCAAATGGGACCTTTTGCCAAGTTAAACCCACTTGATAAACTGCCAAATTTGGCGAGTGTAAAGGGAATTTGGCGAGCTGTAAGTAAACTACTCTCGTTAGAAAATGACAATAACCATCAGATCTTTCAAAACATATACCTCACTGACCGTGTGACGGGTGCTGTATACAGAGCAGGACATGCTTACCCTTCCGGAGCACCTGATGTCACTGTTTTTTGAGAGTTCACACTGTTAGTGCTTTAGTTTTTTGTGTTGTCTATGTAATGTTCGTGTGTTTTGTGGGCATGTGGTGTCTTTGGTCTTCCGTCTTCTGGTGTTCCTGCTTTTGACTTGTCTCTGGACTTCGATTTGTGTAATCTTGTGCTTTGTTCCTTCGGTATTCTACTGCCGTTGTTTTTTAGAACATCTGAGAAATTCAAAAACAAGTCATTTTCCAAACCTGTATAACAATGCCACTTCAGTAGGAAGAGTTCTGAAGTTTCAACCCCAACGCACCTACAAAATGAATTAGGTTCTAAGATTTTTTTTAAAAAGATGACCTTTAAGAGAACTACCATGATAGTTAAAGTAATCTTTATTTTAAGCTATCATGTGCATGAATATACAGAGTAACAAGATAACATGAGGTCAGTAGACAAGTAGAGCTCTTTAACCTGAATTTACTACATTTATATATATGTTTGACCAAAACTGCCTGGCAAGCTGCCAAGAGAATTCTAATAGTATTTTATAGCAAACAGTTGTCACTATTATAGATTTAAGATTCAACTTTTGATCATTGACTAATGTTAGTTTAAATCATATATTGAAGGGGGTAGGGCAGGGGGGTAGAAATCATAACAGAAAGATAAAGGTTTGATCTTGTGAAGGATATATTTTTAATCATGAACTTATATTTTAGCGCCTTTCTAGTCTTGTGATATTTGTAAGAACTGTTCTTTGCCAGAAATTAATATTGTTTCAGTAAGCGTACCGCCGGCCCTATCACTAAAAGTCTATCTAACGGGGATACAACTTTTATACATGTAGTGAAACCTGTCTAATCCGAACCCCTCTAGGACTGAAGATTTTATTTGGTTTGGACAGATGTTCAGTTAACACAGGTTCAAAATACATAGAATTTGATACAGAGGGACCTCACATCATGTTTAGCTTAGACAGGGTTCATTTTAGACAGGTTTTTCTGTATACCACATGTGATTACAATAATCTGAAGTTAAGAGTTAATTCAATATATTTGTCTCACCCTGATCTTATTGGCAGGGTTAAATGTTGTGCCTTTATTTAAAGATGGCAAAACACATTATTGTGTATGATCATGATGATTATTTTTAGTATTAAGTCTGTCACTACTCTCATTTGATGATAATGAATTCTTCTAAGATATATGTCACAAGCTTGTGAATGGCACAGATCTATATATGTTTTTGTGGAGAGGATGAAAAAGTCCTTGTAGTTAGTACAAGAATTTATACATTGTAATTTTTTTTCCAGACAATATGGCTACCAAACCAGCAGTGAAGACTTATGGTAAAACTTACAGTAAAGATACATCGAGTAAAGCATTTGATGATGCCCTGAAACCTAATTCAGCACAAACCAGAGCAGCATCACAGACAAAATGGGGTAAAACATCCTTCAGTCGAGTCAGAGAAGATGATCCATTTGAAGTAACATATAAAAAAGTCAAAATAGAAACAGAATCGACAGACCCATTCTCATTTGACTTTGATGATGATGGAACAACTGTGAAAAAAGAACCAGCCGCTCCAACATGCGCGCCTCCTCCGTCAGCAACTAGTGGGGCTGGTCTTGGCCGTCCAGCTATTCCAAATTTAAAGGTAACTCAGAAAGCACCAGAACTGGAGGTTGATAACCCTGAAGAAGATGAGGATGACATCCCTTTATCAAATAGAATTAGAAATAGACCTGTTCGTACATACTCCCGCAAGAAAAAAGACGTTACAGAAGATGTTCAACAGATGGATGTCGATGAGGGCGAGCCTACTGAAATAGAAGAGGAAAGAAATTTAAGAAAAAGACCCCAGAGAAATACTAGTAGGGATGTATTTGCCGATTCTCCAGAGAGAGATATAGATGATCCCTTTGCTGAGGAAAATTCAAAGAGGAAAGCAACACGTACATACACAAGACGTAAGGGACAGAATAATGTTCCGAGGATGATCACCAGTAAGACGCATGTCCTACACTCTGAGGAGGACAGTGAAGAAGGTTTGACTGTTCTAAATTTCCGTAGCCACTACATGGATCCTGCTGTTTATAGTCAGTTCAAGTACCAACCACAGAGTGATGATCCTGTCGGTAGATTAAACAATAGCAGGGTTCTTCAGAAATCAGAAATTAAACATGGTAAAGGATCAACAGTAATTGTTGTGTGTTCACCTAAAGTCCCGCCAGTCCCAGGTTTGAAAAGTTACCTCAAAGAAAAACCTAGGGGACTGAAAGCTCCAGAAGATGAATTTCAATCTAGTCTCTCTCAAGTCTCAAACTTAGCTGATGCTGCAGAACTGACAAATCAGGAGATAAGAACATTAAATAAAAATAGTTCAGCATTCGACTTGACTGAGGAGAATTCTGATAATTTTACATCATCTGCCCCAGTTCCACCGAGATCATTCACCAGGAAAACGCCATCATCTGTAGGGACAGGAGTTAGAGTGAACAGAATATTTAAAAGTAAGAACAAAAGTTTGCCAACTGTTGAGGATCCAGAAGAAGAAATGGTTAAAGAAGAAACCCCACCCCCTCCTTTAGACAGTGCACCCACTGTGATGGAGATCAGATCAGGGGGAAGTCATGCAGATAATTCGTTTGGTTTTGATTCTGGTGAAGAATCTGACTCAATGCCTGACATAGTGGGTAAACCAGCAGAAAACACGGGGATACAACCAGCTCCAGAGCTTCCCGTCCTAGACAGTTCACAAGGGTCAAGTGTAATGGATTCACAAGAAATGATGGACAGTCCAGCAGAAATCAGTAGTTCACAGGAGTTTCTATCCAGCAGTCAAGGGTCAATTGATAGTTCCCAGGAATCTGCTAAAGCTAAACAGCCGATCAGAGAAAAGAAGATATTTAGGTCTAAAAATTCCAGGTTAGCTGAACTCCAGAAGAAAGCCACACTTCAAAAGGTAAGAATTGTAAAAAGACTGAGGGGAGTTCAAGTTATTAAGGTCAAATCATATTTGAACTTGGAACATATTGACAACAAAATGTGTTCATGACATCATGATGTTGAAGCAGCTGTATTAGTTGTACCAAAGAAAAAAAAGAAGATATATAACGATTTAGGGTAGATATTGTCACTATGATCATTAAATGATCCAAAAATTCTTAACAAGGGCAGGTAAACAGCTTAATAGACAAGGACACACTCATGCTGATAGATGATAGGTGAACAGCCATGTACACAATGAAAGGATATGCAGTAAATGCACATGAGACAAAATCTCTACATTCACAAACATGTCGATTACAAACCTTAACCCACCTTTAACCTACAGTAAAATTACTTATATTGATTTTGAAACACAAGAACCTGATTTATTGGAAATTATTCCTGTATAAGCACGTCTTCTGTATGCAAGATAAAAAATAATTTGAGAAGTGATATTTCCAGATTATATAAATGACATTAATAGCATTAATTATTTGCTATGCATTAATTGGTATTTTTAAGTTTTTATTTGTTTAAGTTATTCTTCCTTTTATACTAATGTTCAAATTTTGAAATTCATTGAGGACCTTGCTACACTGAAGCACCAACATTGTTACAGGGTAAAAGAATTAATTTTNACCCACTAGCAGTGTATAATGTCAGGTCACTATGGCAACCACTGTAGCATTAATTCATTGACTTTCTTTTTCAGTCTCCATCCAAAGCAGTGTATAATGTCAGGTCACTATGGCAACCACTGTAGCATTAATTCATTGACTTTCTTTTTCAGTCTCCATCCAAAGAAGTGTTTAATGTCAGGTCACTATGGCAACCACTGTAGCATTAATTCATTGACTTTCTTTTTCAGTCTCCATCCAAAGCAGTGTATAATGTCAGGTCACTATGGCAACCACTGTAGCATTAATTCATTGAC
>MJUU01036956.1:7571-24511 GCA_002080025.1 Modiolus philippinarum | reverse complement strand
TCTTTGAAAGTGTTTTCCCATAGGGTCCAATGTTAAAACTATGTTTTCCGCTGGCGGCCATCTTGGAAATCGGGCGGACCTAAAAAACACCTTTTTTGTAAGGGACCACCTAAGGACTATTGTGGCCAAGTTTGGTTCCAATTGGCCCAGTACTTTCAGAGAAATAGAATTTGAAACATTTTTTCCCATAGGGTCCAATGTTAAATTTTGGTCCCAGCTGTCGGCCATCTTGGATGACATACAGACCTGAGCGACACAATTTTTAAAGGGGACCACCCAAGGACTATTGTGGCCAAGTTTGGTTTCAATTGGCCCAGTGGTTTCAGAGGAGAAGATCTTTGAATGAAAAGTTTACGGACGGACGGACGGACGACGGACGCAAAGTGATGGCAAAAGCTCAGCCTGGCATAGCCAGGTGAGCTAAAAAATAAACTATACTCAGAGCACCTTAACTGGAGCATGCATTTGGCTTGAGGTTATAATACACCATTAGACGGTATAGGCGCATCCATTTTATGTAGATAACATGCAATACAGATTTAAAATCATGGTTGTAAATATACTTGAATTATAGTTTTTGTCTGAAACTACATTGACTTGGTAATGTTTTTGAACTAACATAATATTTTTATTCTTATCCTGCCTTATAAGGGAATTTTTATTTCAGTCGCAATTTTTTGTTGGATTTTTTTTGCGAGATTGACGGTTGTCACTAAAAACCGAAATTTACTGTAAGAAGAGCTGCGGCATGCTCCTGTTTTTTTCTAGCATAAAGTTTTGTCAGATGACGAACTTTCATAATAAAAACGATTTGGAGCCAAAACTCGTTTGACAAATTCCGCAGCGCAGGATTCGTTACTATTGTCGCCTATGGGAAAACTAATGGTGTATTGTAACCTTGATTCGCATGCTTTTTCAAAGTATTAAAGAGGTAGAAGTTTCAAGTAAATACATTATAAAACATTTCAGAAATAGTGATTAAATAAATGAATATATTAAATGTATTTGAATTTATTTTATTTCGTGCATATTTATTTCTCTTTCCCTTGTGGTTGTTTGAATGTAAAAGTAATAGTGAAAGGACAATTCAACATTCAGTGGAAACTAAGAAATGTATTAAAATTCAAGGGTTTCACCTTATAATTAAAGACAAGTTCATATAAATATATGCTTTCATTGATTTTCATTTTCACTGTCAGTAATCTGAGACAAGTCTAAATATAGATTTTATACCGAAATGGACATCTCTATTCATTGTTTTCCTATTGAAACATGTATGATATTCAAATGGATAGTCACATGTTCTTTGAAATTTACATAAATGCCACATGTTTTTTATTTTTGTTTACACAGGAAAGGCCATTATTTCTTTTACATTAACTCCCTCTGTGAAAATCATGCATAGACAAATAAATTAACATAGGCATCTAATGGGCATCTTTTTAATTATGGAAGAAAAAATTCTGAAACTAATAGCCAGAGTTTGTATGAATGCATTCAAAATATATATGAAGAAAAAAATGTGAAAAAATTAAATTTGGATTTTTAATTAATTTTGATGGTGGGTCTATAGAAATCAAACGGACAATAGTACGAATACGAATACGAATACGAATACTTTATTGAACTCAGGCACAGTGTGCAACATGAGCATACAAGGAAATACAAACATACATACATGTGAATATATAACTAATACAAATACAAAGATAAATATAAAGACAATAAAAAAACATTGTGGATAGAGGTACAGTAGCAAATAAACTACTTTTAGGATAAACTTTTTTGACAAATAGAAATGCTTATAAAAACTTACTTTTGGAATAGATTATATAGACCTTTAAGAAAAATGGAAATACTTATGAGCAGTCGTGTATTACATAAGGTAAACATGCCAGTTTTGACAATAGTATAAAATATAAATACATATAGTTAATAACAGTAGCCCGGGACTTGAAATCACATTTCATAGAGGACCAACAAGGCATAGTGTAATTTTCAAAGTCTATGATTCTTATTTCGTTAAATTTCCTGACACTCTAAAAGACCTGTTATTTTTTTAATTCTACCTAGAAACCATAATTATTTAATTCCTTACAGTATTTAGATTTATTTTCAGTAGTAAATCGCAAAAAAAAATCCTTGACTCCAGTTTTGGTAAATTTCATGAAACTCCAATTTGGTATATTTCCTGAAAGTCTAACGACTATTTACTTTGGAATTCTACCTAGCAACCACATTTAGATATAGGCCAAATTATAATGACAGCGAGAGAAATATGAGGTCATGTGGAATTTTTACGAATTTTTTAATATAGATGCTAAAATGATGCACATCAAACTATTGAAATCAATTTCAATGAGATGGATTGCTAATTCGACAATTTATCAGCAGCACCAGGGCCCAAATGTTCTCTGTATCAAAAGGGTGTTGAACCAACACCCCATAACAAACATTATTATGCTTTCTGTAAGAAACTGCATTAATAGTGTCTAATATACTATTTTGGCATAGTATACCTGCAGCCATGCACTATGCCTGTCACGTGACTTGGAAGGCGGAGCTACAGAATTGTCAATTCAAATAGTGATGAAAATATTACCTGAGTGATCTAAGTCATAGAAATCAACCTGAATTTGGTAATATTTCTAATAAAATAAAATTTTTACCCCACTTGTGACCATTCATTTTACTCGTCTCTTCATTTTATATCATGAAATAAATGTATTTTTGAGATCCGCCATAAAAAGTTATTTTTCAAATTTCCACGACATTATGCAACTAATTGAAATATAGGAATTTAAACTGACAGTAACTAGATAAAAAGAACAACTATTTATTCACTTGGAAATTGAAAAGATAATAACATTGTGTTTAGCCATGACTATGCCAAAATAGTGGTCAGGGTTGAATACACATAGTGCACTTCCCTCCGGGTCGTGCACTATGGTCTCAACCCTGACAACTATTTTGGCATAGTCATTGCTAAACACAATGTTATTATCATAATAATGCCAAAAAAAGATAAGGACAGAGCATCATCCTTATTTCCTTAAGATTGATAATTTATTATTGATATGTTACACAACACGTATGTGATATGTTTGTAAATGTCGAATGTTTTTCGATTTTTGGATTTCTCTGGGAGATTCTTTGTATAAAACTTATATAACATGCATCTAAAATATTGCAAAGGCAAAACATTTAAAAAAAATAACAAATCATAAAAAATCGACGGTTAAAAAGCAATATTTGTGGACAAAAAGAAAAATTTGCGGACAAAAAGCAATGCGGACAAAAAGTGACGGACAAAAAGCAAAAGTTGCGGACAAAAAGCAAATATTGCGGACAAAAGGCAAAGCAGACAAAAAGCGACGGACAAAAAGCAAAAGTTGCGGAAAAAAGCGTCATTTTGCGGACGAAAAGGAACAGCGGACAAAAGCAACATGTGGACAAAAAGCGCTGTATCAGACCATAACTCCAGTATGTGTTCTTGAATTTTCTTAAAATTGATCTTGACTTGCTGAACAATTTTGCAAGTTAACTTCACCTCTATCTCAAAGTGTTTTTGAAATATAAGACGAAAAGAATTTGACCAATAAAGGGCCATAACTACCATGTGGGTACTTCAATTTTCTTCAAAATTCCCATGTGGGTAGATCTCGACTTGCTTAACATTTTTGCAATTTAAACTTTACCTCTAACTCAAAGTGTTTTGAAAATAAGACGAAAAGTATAAAATCACAAAAAAATTTTGACCAATATAGGACCATAGTTTAGTTTAAGTTTAATAATATTTTATTGCATAAATACAGGCAATAAGATTGGACAACAAGTTATTACAACTTATCAATAGTCCTCTCCTTAAACATATTTACAAAGCAGCAATTGCAATTACATAACAATTCTTTAAACATTTTTACAAATTTTAGATAAATAAAATACATATAATAAGAAGCAAAACAAAATAATTAGACATGACAATATAACAGCATAGTTGTAACAAGTTACTTAAATGAACAGAAAAGAGGAAGAGTAAAAAAATGAAGAAGAACAGGCATATCATTGGAACCTCTTAGTTTGTTTAATATAAGTACGAACTAAGTCAAATATTTTTGAATTCATTTTATCGTCTACGTCGTCATTTCCAAACGATAACATTTCTATATGGGCCTCAATATTAATGTCATTTAATTTTCTTATTAATTCAGACCTCTCATTATGATAATGAATGCATTCAAGAAAAAAGTGAATAGCATCTTCGTATGGAGCACCACAGGCACAGCTTGGGCTATTTACAACATGTTTTCTTGCCAAATCTGCGTTCAAAGAGCTACATTGATGTCTTAGTCTAGTATGCAATATATTCAATTTTCTATTTCCTTCATCATAATAATTTGGAGATTTGAAATTAACATGTTTGGTTTTATTTTTGAAAATAGAGATTATTCCAGAATTACGTATACTTGGACCTAAATTATTCCATAGTCTGGTGACCATAACTCCATGCAATATGGGTACTTTGATTTTCTTAAAATTTCTCGTGTGGGTAGATATTGAATTGCTGAACATTTTTGAAAGCAAGACCTTTATCTCAACGCGTTTTTGAAATATAAGACGAAAAGAATTTGACCAATAAAGGGCCATAACTCCCATGTGGGTACTTGCATTTTCTTCAAAATTCCAATGTGGGTTGATCTTGACTTGCTGAAAATTTTTACAATGAAAACTCCATCTCTAACTCAAAGTAACTCCAATATTAGTACTTGGATTTTTTTTTATTTCTCATGTGTGTAGATCTTGACTTGCTGAACATTTTTGCAAGTTTAACTTTACCTCTATATCAAAGTGTTTTTGAAATATAAGATGAAAAGAATTTGACCAATATAGGACCATATCTCCCATATGGGTATTGGATTTTCTTCAAAATTCCCAAGTAGGTTAATCTTGACATGATGAACATTTTGCAACATTTTTCAACTCTATCTATTATAGTTTTTTTAAACAAACAATTAAAAACATCAAAATTTCAAGTGAAAATTTCACGGAAAAAGTGCAACAACTAAGATTTTCTTCAAAATTGCAGGGTTTGTAGATCTTCTCATGGTGATCATTGTTATTGCTATTAGATTTTTGATATCTGTATCGGTTTTCGAGTTGTTAGCCAAAAACTGCTATTCACCTCTATGTTCTATTTTGTAGTGGCCGCCATTTTGTTTGACCTGGGAGACAGAAAATAACAAATTTGAAACTAGCTACTTTAGTGATGATTCAGTTGAAGTTTGGTTCCATTTTGCCCAGTGGTTTCAGAGGAGAAGATTTTTGAAAGTGAGCTAACGACGGACGGACGGACGACGGACGCCTAAAAGTGATGGCAAAAGTTGTGAGCTAAAAAGGATATCTCGTTTCCATAGTGAAGAGTATATGCATATATAGTTAGTAAGGTCGATGTTTATGGATGAATTTGCACACATGATTTTAAAGTTCAGGGTCATCAACACTGAAAATGCATATTATTTTTTGTGTGTTATTTGAATCAGTAAAATTTCTACACTTTTGAAATATTTCAGACAACATTGTTGATCCGTCTTCATCATAACAGAAATCAATAGCATTTGAGGAACATTTAGTACATCAATCTATGGCATCGTGGGGTATCCCTGTATTATCCAGCAAAGCTATTGACGTTTCATCAATATTTTTCAAACCCAAAACTAGTCTAATACAAGCTGTAAGTTTGCAGTTGTCCCTCAGAGAAGGTTTCAATTTTGCTTTTCCACTCTTTGTGGTAAGTATGGTTTTCAAATTGTCAATAATAGATCTTTTGAACTTCCCAAGTAAACTTCCATTATGTAATTTCAAATCATCATTGGTTACCTTTCTTGAACAATTTTTATATCATATCTATGGAGCCATATCAAGCAGTTTTGTTTCATGGAACATTCATTATATGTGCTACAGTAGTGGAAACAATTTGTTCTTAAGTTTTTCAGTCTATACCACACTCGGAATTAGCATTCATTCTGAGTCTATAGGAGGATGCATGCATTTATGTGTATGTGTGTAACATGCACTCCACAGAATGTTTAGAGACAAAGTTTTGTGGAGATTTGACCCTTATGTTGTAATACCGACATGCATCGCTACTTAACATCGCTGCCATTAAAACCCTTATTGATACCTTACTGACAGAATTCTCCCTTACAAATAAACAGTACAAAGTCTAATGCTTGACCCGGTTAAAAACCTTTCAACAAATGATTTGTTACTCAATATTTAGTCTCAAAGGCCAGTTTGTTCGACATATTTCTTCATAAATTACCTACATAGTAAACAAGATTTGGACTTTGTTCCCTGTAATAAATATATATATATGACAAAGCAATTATTCTTATTTTTAAAAGAAAATTTGATTTTTTTTCCTTTTGTAACTATGAAGAAACTTTTATTCACGGTAAAAACTAAGAAAATCAAAATATTAGTTAAAATGTTTCTGACAAGTTGGTTGTATGCTTGTATGAATGGAGCTGTAGGATTCAGATTCTTTATCTATTACACTCAGACTTATAAGGTACATAGGGAAAGTTAGAAAATTCGGGTATATCTGTAATTATAGTCTCTGTGCTTATTAGGTTATGGGACGACTGTTTGATTTTCGGGGGGGGGGGGGGCTTTGGCGATTTTGTACTGAAGTGAATAATTTAATCTTGGTGCCAGTAAAAAATAAAAAAAAATAATCCTACTTGTCGTGAAAATAAGTAATTCGATGTTGCTTTGAAGAGTTGAAGAGTATTTTTTTTTATGCAAATGCGAATAAATAATTTGATGTGACATTTGGTGAAAATTAACAATTTGTTCGAAATTTTCATGAAAATAAATTATTCGCCCAAGACTCCCCTAAAAATCAAATGGTCGTAACGTTATCAAAGGGCATGGAAGGCAGTATACTGACTTTTTAAACCGCATTTGTTGCAGGTAGATCCGTATTCGAAAATGACATATAAGAATTTCTTAGTACATATATGATGAAATATTGAACAGGAAAAGTGTATTACATGGTTTTTAAAACCTTGTTTACAAATAAATATCACGTGTATTGATAAAAATGACAAATAAGAACATTTGATTTGTACACACCTCCAGAAAATGTGTTTAAAATAGCTTTATGAAGTCACATGAACATTGAAAATAAAAACCAATGAGAATTTTAGTTTTTCACACACCTCTCTTTTGTTCCTTATTTAAATGACATTTTTTCTTTTATTTTTCAAGGCAAGATATAAAAGTAAAGAGATAAAAGTAAGTTAAGTTATTTATTGGGTTTATAATTAGTTATACATAAAACTGTTATAAAAAATGAAAGAATGTACATTTTTAGAAATATTAAAGTGTAATTTAAGATATAGATATAAAAAATGTGAAAAAGCTTAGAATGTAAATATTTAATTTGAATTTGGGATTTATATTTATTATATTGTTACTACTTTATTTAACTTTTATTCAAGCAATATGTAGAAATGTGACGGCCTGGTCACTTGAATAGTTTTAATTGAAGCTGAAACAACTAAGCCTCGAAATGAAGTGAAATACAACTCCTTAGTGGCTTGAAACTCCCTTTTTGTCCGTTTCATGTTTTGAGGAAGAAAATATGCTATGAGTCCCTGTAATTGACGGTTTACTACTATTCTGAGTTAATTCAAATTGGTGCGTGGTAACATATGAATACTTCAAAATGACATTTGTGCTGTACAATTATGTTAATTGTAATGTTAACGCATACATATTGGATTAAGTGCTAGAAAAATTGCTACTAAAAAGCTTTTAGTCGGTCCCTAAAGTTAACGAAATTACAGCGACTGATCTTAAGAGGGTCTTTGTATTGGCAAAAGTGTATCTGACCGTCTTAACCCACAGAACCAATTTGAAACAAACTTGATCTCAAAGGTCTTTGGTTGACCTTATTCAAAGTTTATGATATTTATCCTCGTAACTCAAGAGTCAACCAAAATGGCCACCTGTGGGGAACATAGTTCAGATTGGGGTCCTACAGGAAATACATGTATAAGTGGTGTATAAGCACCGTTCAGTTCGCTTTTGTCAAGGTGGCCGTCGAGGTGCTTTTGAGATTCTTCTGTATGAATACTATATATCATGGTTTGGCATTTGTCGAGGTGCTGGTTTACTTCTAGTGTTGACCTTTTGGTCTCGCTAAGTCCAATCACCCTAGCGCAGCAGAAGCAATACAGTGAAATGAGCACACGAGCACTGACAAAAACGTACTCGTAAGTCGTATTAAATACTGGTGAACATAAACATAAACTCGTAAGCAGCATCAGTAAATCACGAGTTTTCTCGCCTAAGTCTCGGATAAAATCAACAAACTAAGGACAGGTGAGACCAAAGTTTTACCAATTAAATCACCTTGGACAGGTGATGACAAACCAAATAGCGAAACAAAAGTAGAAGGCCGGACCATTGACAAAACCCTAAACAGGAATATACTATTAGAACAATAGCTCCTCGACTAATCCGAAGCCATAGAATGTACTGTTGGAACAATAGCTGCTCGTCCAATACGAAGCCATAGAATATACTATTAAAACAATAGCTCCTCGTCCAATACGAAGCCATAGAATATACTATAAGAACAAAAGTACTTCGTCCAATACGAAGCCATGATATACTACTAATACAATAGCACCTCGTCCAATACGAAGCCATAGAATATTCTATTAGAACAAAAGCACTTCGTCCAATACGAAGCCATGATATACTACTGAACTACTAATGCAATAGCACCTCGTACAATACGAAGCCATGACATACAACTAATACAATAGCACCTCGACAAATTAGAACCAAATAAAATTATTTGTTTGTTTATCAGTGCCTCCACAGATACGAACCCAATGAAATATTATGTTCGTATGTTCTACAGTAGGACTTGAGTAGGCGAGACCAAGGCCAATGCCGAGACACACATGGCGAGACCAAAAGGTCAACACTAACAGTACGTCAGCACCTCGACAAATGCAAAACCATGAAATAAAGTGTACATAAGGATTTAACTATCTGAGACCAAGGCTAATGACGAGACACACGTACCGAGACCAAAGGGTCAACACTAACAGTATATCAGCACCTCGACTGCACCTCGACAAATGCCAAACCATGATATATTGTGTATATTAGGACTTTACTAGACGAGACCAAGGCTAATGACGAGACACACGTAGCGAGACCAAAAGGTCAACACTAACAGTATACCAGCACCGCGACTGCACTTCCACTGCACCTCGACAAATGCCAAACCATGATATATATTAGTCATACAGTAGCACCTCAACAGCACCTCGACGGGCACCTCGACAAAAGCGAACTGAACGGTGCTTATACACTACTTGTATATTCAAATATCTTCTCCTCTAAAACCACTTTATTAATTCATTTGAATTTGTCCATAAAAGTCCTGGGCTGTCCCTGTCTATGTTCATCCATCCAAGATAACTATCAGCCGAGTTCAAATTCAAAAAAGTCTTCTTAGAATTACAATGTCAATATATTGAAGCCAGACTTCGTCACAACAGTGCTATATGGGTACCCCTTAAAAATGTGTTCATAATTTCATACCTTACCTAAGGTGGATGCTAGTGGCAATTTATTTTAACACTAGACCGATTGACTCTCGGATTACCAACAGGGCATGGTCCAGTTGAGCGATACAGGCTCTTGAGAAACTCTTGTTTGTATCTAATCCTATCACGGATAAAGAGTGTATAAACGTTTCCGGGTCTATAGTTCAGCACTTCATCTCATTTAATTCCGCTGCATTTTCATACTCCTCTTACTTCATACCAAAGCATTTTGTGCCTATGTTCTCAATATAGTCTGTAACATTGTTTCCAGTTTATTACGTATATTTCTCACATCGAGATAGTTAAATTTTCACATTTTAAAGTTCGAGGTTTATCCGAGAACTTTAAAATGTGAAAATTTAACTATCGAAATGTGAGAAATTATCGTAATAAACCGGAAAACAATGTTAGAGATTTTTTCTCTAATTCCTACTCAATTTATTTGACGTAAAGCGATCTCCGTAGTCTCCAGTCTCAAGTATGCCGCCATTTTGTTGTTATCATCGTTGATATGTTTATCATTGCGCCTTTGATTGAAAGGGGTGTTGGGTGTAATATTTTTGATAAAAAATGTCATATTATCAATAAATTGAGTTATCTTAGTCATAAAATGTAAAAATCAATTCGCTAGACAATGATGCAGGTGTTAATTTCATCAACATCCGGTTGCACTATTTCTTGAAACTGACACGAGACAACCAATCAGCAAGTGAGATCAATGTCTAAACATGTTGATTATTAAGTTCATCTAACATCATTTGGGAAGTATTTATTTTGAACAAGAATTAGAGAAACACCTTTTTCTTACTCTCTGTCTCCTTTATTGAAATATCTTGCTGTTCTATAACGTAATGAATTCATATTGGTTATTTGTTCTCTATCAGTTTTTAAACATCTTTGAGTTATGGTCTTCCAAACGTTTAGATTTTATCTGCACTGAAGAGACATAAGTTGTCGAAATGCGCATATGCAGAAATTAAATTCACAGTGACTTCGGTATTTAGTTATTTAGTCTCCGGTATGTTTAATCTAATCTTTTTCTAATAAAAAGCTATTGACAATTCCTTATTTCCTCTAGTTTATGATACTTAAGAACAGATGCAACGCTGAGACGACTATAAAATAACAAGCCCCTGTATTCTGATAACCCTTATTTATAGCTTTCAAGAAATGTGCCTTCATTATGATTTGATTGCAAGAAAAGAATTGTTGAAATAAGAAAAAAATCAGCTGTTAATGAACATTATTATTTCATTTTATTGACAGTAAATATGGAAGCAGAAACATCGTCGACACTGTTTGCACAGTTTGTAAGTGCAGGTACAGCGGCATGTGTCGCAGACGCCATTACATTTCCTCTAGATACAACTAAAGTTCGTCTGCAGGTAACACAACGATAACTCGCCTTCGTGCTCACTAGACACAATTTAATTCTGCTTTTAGGGAAATATCTACAAGTTCATCTTCAGGTTCAAATATTCCTACTCGACATATTTAAGATTTTAAATGAAGTAATCTATACCATTCGCTCGACACAACTATTCATCTTCAGGTAAACATTTCCACTCGACATACTCAAAATTTAATTGAAGTAAACTTTCCCACTAGTTCATTTTCAGGTAAACATTTCCACTCGACATATTTAAGATTTAATTGAAGTGAACTTTCCCACTCGACACAACTAAAGTTCATCTTCAGGTAAACATTTCCACTATACATACTTAAGATTTAATTGAAGTGAACTTTCCCACTCGACACAACCTAGGTTCGTCTACAACTGAAAGTCGCCTTAGGATAAACATTACCATTCGACACAGCTATGATCGTATTCAGGTACATATACCCACTAGAGTTCACTTAAAACAACGTAAGTTCATCTTCAGGTAAATATTCCAAAGTTTTACCCACACTTTCCTTTGTAACAAAATTATTCGCTCTGCCTAATGGGATTCATTTGAAATTTAGTTTGCTGCTTTGTTGTAATGATTTGTGCTTTGTAAGTGATGGTGCTCTCCGATATTAACTTCCAATCGTAAAAACTCGGCCATTTCCGCTATACTATATGACAATTATTTTATTTAGTAAATGGCCGAGTACGTAGTTACGATTGTATCAACTTCTTGTTTGACGGGAGCCTAGAGGGATTCATCTGGAATTTAGTATGCTATCTCATATCAACATCCTGTTTGACACGAGTCTGAATTATGAATTATGGGTATGATTACAAACGCGTGCAAATTAATGTTTTGCCTACAAGTAATGTTAGACATTTCAGCAAGAAACGACTATATATTCGTCTAAAAAAGTTTAACATTCCAACTAGACCCAGCCAAAATAATGCCAGAATTCCACAACGGAAATCCATCTCGGGGTAAAGTTTTACATACCCTGGATTCAACCTAAGTTCATAGATGCAACTTAAATTTGTCTTTGGATAAGATAAATAATATTATTGCAGCACTGACAAAATTAATGTTCCTATCTGGTAAGGGGGAATGTCGAACGTTTCTGACGCAAGCAAACAATTTTGTGTCTTAGTTTTATTTAAGGCAGTTGTAAGTGGACATGAATCCAGACTTGATAGGGAGCTTACTTGTACAGGGGCATATAAGTAGTGTAACTAACGGTCAGTTTCGACCAATCAAGTGAACTAGTACATAAATGTTGCATTAGAATTATTTATGATTATATTGTATATGATATCACAAATAATTAACCACCATTTTTGTTTTTACACAATATATGTAAATGATTTTCATTAAAATGAGATGAGAGGACCTTATGCAACGACTTTTCATTTTAGCTTCAAGGAGAGAAACCCACACCAACTCAAAAAGTAACAAGACATTCTATATCAAGTGTGAAATATAGAGGTTTGGTGCATGGACTTAGTGTGATAGCCAGAGAGGAGGGAGTGCGTGGGCTATACAAAGGTCTTGTGCCAGGATTACAGAGACAATTATGTTTCTCGTCAATCAGACTTGGTCTCTATGATGAATTCAAAGCATTTTATTTTAAGTTATTATATCAAGGTAATTTTTTTAATAAAACAAGGACCGTATAATAACTTAAGAATTAAGCATAAGGGGGTTACACGAATCAAAGTCCAGAGACATATGAATTATGTAAATCACAGTCCAGAGACATATGAATTACATAAATAAAAGTCCAGAGACATATGAATTATATAAA
Organism: Modiolus philippinarum; assembly: GCA_002080025.1. Lineage (NCBI taxonomy): Eukaryota > Metazoa > Mollusca > Bivalvia > Mytilida > Modiolidae > Modiolus > Modiolus philippinarum. The sequence continues at coordinate 11,684 of MJUU01036956.1, read as the reverse complement.
TGAAAGTCCAGAGACATATGAATTTTTAAATCAAAGTCCAGACACATGGGAATTATATAAACCAAAGCCCAGAGACATAGGGTTAACACAAATCAAAGCCAAGAGACAAATAAATTATATAAATCAAAGTCCAGAGACATATAAATTACATAAATCAAAGTCTAGAGAGATATGAATTATATAAATCAAAGTCCAGAGACATATGAATTATATAAATCACAGTCTAGAGACATATGAATTATATAAATCAAAGTCCAGAGACATATGAATTACATAAATCAAAGTCCAGCGACATATGAATTACATAAATCAAAGTCCAGAGACATATGAATTACATAAATCAAAGTCAAGAGACATATGAATTATATAAATCACAGTCCAGAGACATATGAATTTTATAAATCAAAGTCCAGTGACATAAGAATTATATAAACCAAAGTCCAGAGACATATGAATTACATAAATCAAAGTCCAGAGACATATGAATTACATAAATCAAAGTCCAGAGACATATGAATTAAATAAATCAAAGTCCAGAGACATATGAACTACATAAATCAAAGTGTAGAGACATATGAATTATATAAATCACAGTCCAGAGACATGAATTATATAAATCAAAGTCACGAGACATATAATTCATATAAATCAAAGTCCAGAGACATATGAATTATATAAATCAAAGTCCAGAGACATGGGAATTATATAAATCAAAGTCCAGAGACACATGAATCATATAAATCAAAGTCTAGAGACATATGAATTACATAAATCAAAGTCCAGAGACATGGGAATTATATAAACCAAAGTCCAGAGACATATGAATTACATAAATCAAAGTCCAGAGACATATGAATTACATAAATCAAAGTCAAGAGACATGTGAATTATATAAACCAAAGTCCAGAGACATATGAATTACATAAATCAAAGTCAAGAGACATATGAATTACATAAATCAAAGTCCAGAGACATATGAATTATATAAATCACAGTCCAGCGACATATGAATTACATAAATCAAAGTCCAGAGACATATGAATTACATAAATCAAAGTCAAGAGACATATGAATTACATAAACCAAAGTCCAGAGACATATGAATTACATATATCACAGTCCAGAGACATATGAATTATATAAATCAAAGTCCAGAGACATATGAATTATATAAATCAAAGTCAAGAGACATATGAATTACATAAATCAAAGTCAAGAGACATATGAATTACATAAATCACAGTCCAGAGACATGGGAATTTTATAAACCAAAGTCCACAGACATGGGAATTGCGTAAATCAAAGTCCGGAGACATATGAAGTACATTATATCAAACGTCCAGAGAAATAAATGAATTACATAAATCGAAGTCCACAAACATATGAATTACACAAATCAAAAGTCCACAGACATATGAATTACATAAATTAAAGTTCAGAGATATATGAACAGGGATTATGAAAGTGTTGGCCGGGTGCATATTTCTAACATGAAACACTAGCGCGCTTCACCTTAGATTGTCGCTTTAAATGGATATCAAATAACTAGAAAAAATTTAAACCTCATTTGTTCAGAGATTTCTCAACCTTTCAGCCCCCATGTTGGACTTCATTTTTATCATCAATTAGGTCTTAAATGTGCTATCAACAAATATAAAAACTTGGTTCGAATAAAAACATAGGCATTAAAAATAATAGCCGTGACAACATTTGATTTCTAAAGCTCGGTAAGCTCAAAAGAGACAAAACAAAATAAAAATTACAAAAAATGTAAAAATCTAAGGTAACATAGAAGAGGGGGGCCGGGCTTTTTTCGTGATTTAATTTAAATTAAATGTTAAAAGAACTTTGACTATAGTTGACTATAGGGACTTTTTTCAGAACATTTCATGATGGCAAAGGCATGAAAGTCATTTCCTATCAGTAGTGTCATAAAAATCTTATCTAAAACTCATAAAATAATTTTCGGTCATATACATGTAATACCGTTGATAGGGACGGTTACCTTTGACATTGACACCATTTTAAGGCCATATTTTATTAAACATTTTTTCTCTATATATAAAGTTTCTTTGTATCTTGAATGATAATTGAGATATAGTGGAAGCAAAAAAATAGCTTTGTTTCCATTGGTCCAAAACTTACTGTCCAATTATGCACCTAAGGGTACCAAATGCACATATTTCTCATAAACATTTTATCAGCTGTGTTTTATCCGTTTCGTAGTTTTTAACGATAATTCGACTCAAATTAGTCTATGACCTTGACCATGGAACTTGATGATCTTTGACATTGTCCTTAAATTGAAGATCATTTTTACTGATTACTTTAAACATATGCCTAATATACTATAGTTATAAGTCAGTAATCGCTTTCCGTAATATCCCAAGGGCAATAACTCTCTTAGGATTCATAGAATTGCTTTTGATTTAGATATGAACAGATATTTTAATAAAGGAATAAAAAATGTTTATGAAAGGGGTACATAAATTCACAAGCAGGAATATTTGTTCTTTCTGAAGGCATAAAAAACCAAATATCTTGTTTCATGCTTTTCCGCTGATTTTGCGCCTATTTTGTCTTTTTGTCCTTTGGATTTCTGCTCTTGATGATAATGTTCGGTAATTTTGATATTCAATAAAATGACAAGAGAAATATCTTTTTTCTGCATGACTGTAATATTGTCCAGCTATGAATAATTCATCACTGGTAATACTCGGCAATCCATGCCTGAATATTAATCATTTATTTGTGTATACGTTTTTCTTAAAAGTGTATGTTAATGAAGCATTTCCCATGAATACATGAATAATTTATTGAACAAAAAAGGTTTCCGGTACTAAGTCGGACTATCCCGACTGTTTACGTTTGTCTGTGCTTTTATTCGACAGTTCCATTGTAGATGGTGCATGTGATTGTGATTTTTGGCCATTGTGGATGTTTCCTGTTATCTTTCCTCTTTTAATTTCAAAACTATTTAATACAAGGAGCCAATACGTCTGTTTTTAGTCTCCCTTTGTGTCGCCTCTAAATTATCATGTTTTTGCATTTTCCTTGTTATTTATTCGTAATATTTATCTCCTCTTGACAATACTTAGGCTCCAGTTCTAAAGACATGCCAATATCTATCCGACTGTTAGCCGGACTTACAACAGGTACCCTGTCTGTACTGGTAGCCCAGCCCACTGATGTCGTCAAGATACGAATGCAAGGACAGGGCACAACCAGTAGTAGAATATACAGGAATTCTATGCAAGCATACAGAAGTATAGCAACTGAAGAAGGAGTTCGTGGATTATGGAAAGGTAATCTTTAAAACTAATTACCATACATTTAAAACAGCTGTTTTCTTTACTAATGTAAGGGGGGGGCAAGGGAGTTAAGGCAACATCAAATCAATTAATAGATTCTCATCCCCACCCGCCCCCATTTTTTATAAGCTCATTTGGGGGGATTTTCAATTATTCAGAAATTTTCTTTAAATTTCTATCAATTTTAGCGAAAATCAGTAAAAAAATAAAATAAAACACTCCCACCCACTCCAGATTTTTTGTTACAGGTTGGTGAGAATCTAAACTTTAAAAATTGAGAATTTAAAACTTGCTAGGGCCTAACCGTTATTGATAACTAAATACCGAAGTTACTGTGAATTTAATTTCTGCATATGCACATTTCGACAACCTATGTGTCTTCAGTGCAGATAAAATCGTAAACGTTTAAAAGACCATTAACCCAAAAATATTGATTCTGATTGATTCTCTGTTATCTGTTATTGTCATGTCCAATTCCCTGTTATCTGTTATTTGAAGAATCAGTTTGCTGTGTTCAAGAAAATTCCAATTCCAAGTTATTTGTTATTGGAAAAATCAGTTCGCTGTTATGCTGTTATTGGGATAATAACCCTTGCCCCCTATAAGACCATAAGTTTTGCGTGAAAGTCAGAAGATTTTGAGTTGATTTACACGAAATACACAAACAATTTGAAAAAAGTATAAAATAATGATAGTAGATCATAATAAAGATTTTGTTCATCTAGAAATCACTCAGAGAAATCATTGCGACGTTTTCAGCAATGAATAAATTGCAAGCATTACGACTGGCATAGACAAGCGG
>MJUU01036955.1:579-37528 GCA_002080025.1 Modiolus philippinarum | reverse complement strand
AGTTAGTCATGAACAAATGACAACAAAATCAGGAAACGAATGTTAATGGAATACAACATAAATAATATAAAATGAAAAATATCTAGGGCTAAAGTATGGTTTAGAGAACATGACATATAGCACACAATGACCAGGGTCAAAATAACAGTTAAAAAAAAGAGGATAAGTGTCAGGTGAAAGGTTGGGGTTAGGGTTCGCATGAGATCAAAGATAAGACCAAAAAAGGACCTTGAATTGGAGGTAGGACGAGACTAATAAAAGAACCCTGAACGGAGTTAGGGCGAGACTAATAAAAGAACCTTGAACGGAGGTAGGGCGAGACCAATATTTGCCAATGACAGGGCATGACCAATGGCAATACACAAGTGAGACCAAAGCTTACGGTAAGACATAGGTGTTGAGAGACCAAGAGAGACATACTAAATATGACAGACACTTCTCGGTTCCGGAACGGACACGATTTCCGGACCCGGAATCGGGAGGGAAAAAACGAAGCAGCCCTAAAATATTTTACAAAGAATGCACTACGACAAAAGTGTTCTGAAGTGCCGTGTTCTACTACTAGATTTTCTTCATTTGACATTATATCGATGCCCGCAATACTTCATTTTGCTGTAATTTAAGCTAAAATAAAAAGCAAAAGGCAGATTTTCTTCATTCGATATTATATCGATACCCGCAATACTTCAATTTGCTGTGATCTAACCTAAAATATCAGATTTTCTTCATTCGATAATATAGTGATGCCCGCAATACTTCAACTTGCTGCAATTTAACCTAAAATATATAAGAAAAGGCAGATTTTATTCATTCGATATTATATCGATCCCCCCAATACTTCAACTTTTTGCAATTTAACCTGAAATATATAAGGAAAAGCATATTTTCTTCACTCGATATTATATCGACTGCCACGATACTCCAACTCTCTGAAATTTAACCTGAAATATATAAGAAAAGGCAGATTTTATTCATTCGATATCATATCGATCCCCGCAATACTTCAACTTGCTGCAATTTAACTTAAAATAAATAGTAAAAGGCAGATTTTCATCATTCGATAATATATCGATGCCCGCAATACTTCAACTTGCTGTAATTTAACCTGAAATATATAAGAAAAGGCAGATTTTCTTCATTCGATATTATATCGATGCCCGCAATACTTCAACTTGCTGCAATTTAACCTAAAATATGTAAGAAAAGGTAGATTTTATTCATTCGATATTATATCGATGCCCGCAATACTTCATCTTGCTGCAATTTAACCTAAAATATGTACGAAAAGGCAGATTTTCTTCATGAATAGTACATAAGCCCAAAACATGTGATACTCTATATGTTAATATGTTAATAAGTTGTAAAGTTGCAGTTGTAAAAATCTATATCATCTTTCGAAAAATAGAATTGATGGGACGACCAGTTGATGTTCAGGGGTGGGGATTGGGCGATTTTCTTAAAATAAATAATTTAATCTTGGTCCCAGCTGGGACTTATATTAGTCCCAGGTCCCAGAGAAAAAGAATTAAATATTTTAATCCTACTTGTCGTGGAAATAAATAATTTATTTGTTCGAAATTTCATGAAAATAACTAATTTTTCTAGGCAAAGAAAACGGGCAAATTATTTAAATGTGGACTTTTGAATGAAAGTAGTAAACGCACGTTACACGATACACGCACATGGTTTACACGATGAGCGCTAATTAATTTGGGAATGTTGAACGTTTCCATTGCTGTAAAATTAAAGTAGTCAGGGCGCTATGGCAGGTCAGAGCAGTCAGGATTCTACGACAGGTCAGAGCAGTCAGGGCTCTACGACCAGAACAGGTCAAAGCAGTCAGGATTCTATGACCAGAACAGGTCAGAGCAGTCAGGGCTCTAGAACAGTTCTAAAGTTAACTTAGAGTAGCTTTTATGACTGCTCTATGACTGGTCTGAGTTAACTTGAAAACGGTCCTAAGTTAACTTAGAAGAGCTTTTATGACTGGTTTAAGTTAACTTGGCGAGAGGGTATGTCTGCACCCTACTGTATTTGATTTTAATTGAATTAAATGCCTATTAATATCTAGAGACATACAGAGATTAGCAACTACTCGAAATCGTTAACATCACGCATGTAAACTCGCTCCAATGATGCAACATTAGAATCCGTTCGGAACTCCTCGTAATTTTAGTCAAAGTTTAGCTGCACGGGCACAATGTTCCGATGGTAAAGTCATTGTTTTTACTAATGCATCGTCATTTAATAATTGTGCTAAACCTGATATTACAATTAATATCCATGACAATTTATCAATATTCAATAAAAAACGTTTGGTTGACATTTCTGTACAGTTTTAATATTGGGAATAAAAAATCGACTTACCTCACGGGAAGTCTCGCACACACGTGTTATTACCGATTTTTACAACGGATTAACTCTTTGTCTCTGCAACATGTAATTCAATCACTAATTTGACAGATATTTGCGAGCATAGGTGTCTTTTCTATTTCAGTTTTGTTTGCTGTTTGTTTGTTTGTTTTTTTCACAATTCTAATTATTAATATAAATAATAATGATATGACTTTTTAAACATTACACATTTTTATTCAAATCAAAGTGAACTAATACTATGCGGAACGATAAAGGATTTTAAAAGAAAAGACATGGCCATATCATTTATTTCTAACATTAATTGATATACGATGTATAATGAAATATTTCCGGTATAAGTTAACTAACATCAAGATGTAGACAGGAATAAAAGCCCCTTCCTTGATAAACTAGTTTTCTTTGTGCATCGTGCTTCAAATAAATAAATTAGTACGTTACTACAAAGTGTACGTTTATTAAACCATTTCAAATGTTAGTTTTTAAACTATTACGTACTATAGAACATGTAGAAGTAGATATGAAGTATAAGTAACCATCCTTCATTAATGCAATACACAATTTTATTACAAGGACAGTCTTGGACGTTCAATTTTCCCTATTGTGCGCAATAATCAAATATATACAAAAATAAATATTTCCATGTAAATTCTAATAATAGAAATTTAAATAAACAAAATTCAGAATTTAAAGACCAAGTATTAAAATAAATATGATGTAATCATAAATATACGGAAGCCCATATCGGCCACTCAGAATTTTTTTTCAAAGATTTCTATGTTGAAAATTCAAGATAAAAACTTGAAAATTCAAGAAAATAAGTTGAAAATTCAAGAAAATAAGTTGAAAATTCAACATATTATGTTGAAAATTCAAGATAATAAGTTGAAAATTCAAGATAAAAACATGAAAATTCAAGATAATAGATTGAAAATTCGAGATAAAAAAGATGAAAATTCAAGATAAAAAAAGTTGAAAATTTAAGATAATAACTTAAAATACAAAAGCCCGTCGAGCTCATTTTCGGAGGTTAAACAGGTAAAATTTTCGCAAATAAACGCGAAGCTGTCTTAATTAAACGCGATACTTTCACGAATAAGCGCGAAACTTTAGCGAATAATCACGAAAAAGTTATATTTAAATACAAAAAGTTATCTTTATTATCTTTGTTATACCCGCAAATGAAGTTTTTGGGTATATAGGAATCACCCTGTCCGTCACTGAGTCCATCCGTCTGTCTGTCCATCCATATTCTTTGTCAGTGCAACTCAAAGATGGAATTTGGTTTCTGTCAAAAATTTCGAAAGGGAGATATTTTTTTTCAAAGGGCAGCCCATGTTCTTATCAGCGCAACTCCTCCTAAACAGTTTACAAGATTTTGATAAAATTTTACACAGGCGTAGTAAACCACCTGAAAGTGTGCATGGAGGAATTTGGTTGCTGTCCAAATTTTGGGAGGTGAGATAATTAGACTTTATGAAAAAAGGGGAGGTTGGTCCATGTTCTTTGTCAGCGCATCTTCTCCTAAAGCAGTTGTGGATTTTGATAAAGTGTTGAACAGTTTCATTGCACCATCAGAGGATGCGCATAGAGAAATATTGTTTCTGTTCCAAAGGTGGAAGACGGGCCAATTAATTAAACTTTATCTTCAAAGAAACAGCGGGATATCTCTTTGTGGTCTGAAAAAGGCCACAGTACCTCTAGTTACAATGACATAAGCGTGAAATTCGAATTGGTAATACCAGGTCACATGTTGACCTGTTTTTTAATCAAATTACACGCTGGTTGTATTGTATATACTATTGCACAAAAGCATTATCCAAATATCTGCCCTCGGGTCTACCTGAATATTAAAAAAAAATCGGCATTTAGTATGCAGCCATATAATGTTTAATGAGCACAGAAAAACAAATTGACAGCGGCCTTCGGCCTGGACAATATTGTTGGCTTGCTTAGCCTAAAAGACCATGTGAGCTTTTGCCATAACTTTGGCGTCTGTCTTCACTATAACTTGACAGGAATGGTGTATGGAATGACCATTACTATGATAATCCAGAATTACGATCATTATTCACCATCCTATGGTGATGATATTTTGTTGATTTAAATCAGACATGCAAATTATTTACTTTTCCCCTAAATTTGTTAGGCACATTGGGATAATTAAGTGAGATTCTAGCATACGCATACCATTTCTGGTGGACAAGGAATTAGAGGTGGAAATAGAACCATACCATACAGCAACCAAGTTCCTTCATGCACATCTTCGGGTGGTGCACTACAATTGTGTAAAGTTTCAACAAAATTCTTTGAGCCATTTAGGAAGAGTTGCACTTATTAGGAACATGGACTGCCCTCCCCTCATATTTTGGAAAAAAAAATATTTCCCTTTCTAAAATTTTGACAGAAACCAAATTCCTTCATGAACATCTTTGAGTTGCGCTGACAAGGAACACGGACGGACAGACAGAAGGACAGGAGGATTCCGATATACCCCAAAACTTCATTGGGGGGTATAACAAAGATAATAAAGATAACTTTTTGTATTTAAATATTAATTTTCGTGATTATTCCTGAAAGTTTCGCGTTTATTCGTGAAAGTATCGCATTTATTCGCGACAGTTTCGCGTTTATTAGCGAAAATTTACCTTTTTAACCTACGAAAATGAGCTCAATGGGCTTTCTTAATTCAACTTATTATCTTGAATTTTCAACTTTGTTATCTTGAATTTTCAACTTATTAACTTGAATTTTCGTGTTTTTATCTTAAATTTTCAACTTATTATCTTCAATTTTCAACTTATTATCTTGAATTTTCATGTTTTTATCTTGAATTTTCAACATAGAAATCTTTGAAAAAAAAATTCTGAGAGGCCGATATGGGCTTCCGTATAAATATGATAATTATTGGTCGATTTTAAAAACACAGAATTTAAAGAAAGATAACTCTACCACATAACGATCAACAATAGACAATCAATAATATGTCTGCCAGATACTGAGGAAACAGTGATGTATGAATATGTGTAGTATTAACTATCAAAACATGAACAAATCGCTTCAGATCATTAGTAAAAATACACCTCTTAAATTATGTGTAATCAGATAATTGATCTAGGGTGAGTTAAACTGATAAAAAGTCACCAACATGTACATGAGATAATATCTCATGTGTACATTTTGTTTAATTATTATTATCTAAATTTATGTAAATTCTAAAACCTTAGGATTAACTCCCTCCTTCGTAGTTTTATCCTTAGCTATATTTGATATTATGGATATTTCGGATTTCGTTTGGTTTTATGCATTTAAAACATTTTTGAAATTATGGATTTCCTTTGTTTGGGTTCTAGTGCTGCTGATGAGGAATTAATTTCCGAAATGGCCATACAGCTCATTAAAATTACTAGTATTGCAGTTGCAGTTAACATATGTGTTATGGTCTCATGTTCATTTACTTCATATCCTTTCGTAAAATATTTAATACAGGAGTTTGTCTTTTATTGCAGTGTGGAGTTGGTAAAACAATTCCCCGTGGTAGAGATGTATGCTCTTTATTTTTCTTAGATATGGTGTACTTGTACATGAGATAATATCTCATGTGTACATTTTGTTTAATTATTATTATCTAAATCTATGTAAATTCTAAAACCTTAGGTTTAACTCCCTCCTTCGTAGTTTTGTCCTTAGCTATATTTGATATTATGGATATTTCGGATTTCGTTTGGTTTTATGCATTTAAAACATTTTTGAAATTATGGATTTCCTTTGTTTGGGTTCTAGTGCTGCTGATGAGGAATTAATTTCCGAAATGGCCATACAGCTCATTAAAATTACTAGTATTGCAGTTGCAGTTAACATATGTGTTATGGTCTCATGTTCACTTACTCCATATCCTTTCGTAAAATACCAAATACCGAACTATTTCCTACGCCATGACATTGTGATCTGGACCCAAAAACAATTATATACTCTCGAATAGATAGTACGCACTGATCGAGTATATGAAAATACATGGTTAAAGCGAGGAATGTAACAACGCTTTGTTGTTGCTTTTCGTAGTGAAGTCACCACATGTCCATATAAGAATAATTAATAGAACATAAGATTCTGCATACCTGGCATGTTTTAGTCCATATTGAACCAACAAAGTATCAAAATGAGATTTTTCATACCTAGCACATCTGTTTGAGTCCACATTGCCAAAATAAAATATTAAAATTTAGATTTTTTATGCACAATTACTTTTGTCCGGATAACCCCAAAAAAGATTCCGATATACATTTATAATATCTAATAAATTCACCTACGTCCATTTTGCCGAAAAAGTTCATACAAAAAATGTATATTAAATAGTGAGATTTTCATACGCATTACACTGTTTTTAGTCCACATCACAAAATTCAACATAGAAATAGGCATGTTTATGTCTGCCGCATTAGCTGTGAGGTATATTTCCCAGGTACAATTTGTATTCTCCGCACTTTTGCTTTTTGTTTGTTTTACTAAACAAAAAAAAAAAAAAAAAAAAAAAAAAAAAAAAAAAAAAAAAAACTGAAATATATTTGTTGTAGTGAAAGACAGAAATGAACCGTTAATTATTCCCAGTCATAGTGTATTACAGCAACATTATACATGTATAAAAATGTTACTTTTTGTGTGTTTTGCAAAACGTCTTAATTTCATGCATTGCAAGCATCAAATAACTTCAAAAACAGAAAATGGTACCTTTTCAAAAGTACCATCAATCCACCAACATGCAATTCCCTGAGTATTTATTTTCTTTGTTCCAAAAAATATATAGAAACATCCCTTTTCCAGAAATTTGTGAAATTATATAAGATCAAACGACGACTATCTTAGATAAGATTTTATAATGGCGAACCTTCCCTTGACCAAATCTTTTTCGTCCATGTGCACTGCAAAAACGGTCCCAGATTGCAAACTCATAATACCAATAGTATTTATAATTAATCATACTTTCAATGATTTTGGTTGGTTTACCATGATAGCTTCCGAATTGCGGTTTCCGTTTGCGATTGGCTGAATTTTAAATATCTATTTGGGAGTTAATTGTTTCTCATTTTCTATAATACAGCGTTTATCGTTTGCGTTTTTGAATAACACAAAATCTGCTTTAACAACACAATGTTTTTTTTTATTTAGAAGCTCATATTTCTGTATCAGATCGGAAACTTAAGTATATATTTCGCACGGAAACCCTAATTTCGTGCAAAATACTGGATATTCCTTTTTTTCCGTGACTATCGCGTTAAATATTTCAGAGATTGTTATACTCGTAACCAATTAAAAATCAATCAAATATCACTCGTAAAAAGTGCTTTATTTGCAAAGATAAGCAGGACATGCTTACCCTTCCGGAGCACCCGATGTCACTCCCGGTTTTCATGGGAGTTCACACTATGAGTGTATTAGTTTTTAATGTCGTCTTTTTTTTCCGTGCTTATAGCTGTCTCACGTCCTTGTTTTGTCTTTGTTTTTCTGTTGCCGTTTTAGCCATGTCTTCGGATTTCGATTTTTGTAGTCTTCGCTTCCATTGTTCCTTCGGTATTCTATTGCCGTTGTTTTTTAGCTTAATGAATCTTTTGAATTTTATAGATTCGTAAAGAATATTCTAGTATGTAAAGGTTACTTCGAAATCTCAAGCGAAAATATCCTATTTACATTTTAGTCACAAATGAACAAATCAAAATGATATGGAGTAAATGTACATGGGACAAAATTCCTATAAATGCATGGTAAGATTTAGAAAATGGAACAACACTTTAATTGTTTTTCTTCATCTTAGAAACGCTTACTTGAAAGCTTTCTTCGGATTTTACTTCTAAATAATCACACATATTTCCTGTACTAGTATTTTGTTTGGAAAAATCCTGTAGACTTATATTATTTATTGGATTCTTCACCATGCAAATGATTGCGAAACTAATATTTACTCTCATGGCAAGAAAAAGAAAGAATCCCGAGGAAAAAAGATATGCTAAAATCCATCTCTTGGACAAAACCAATAATCTGCAAATAGACGTTGTAAAATGTGTATTACGGAAAAAGCAATTGCTTAACTGTTGGTATTAATATGGTTGCTTATTATGCTTAATCAGCACCAAACTTGATGACAAGAAGGCTATAAAAGCGACTTTTTTGACAGAGGAGCGCAAAAAGATATATAGGCTTTTTGTATTATTACTTTCCGCTTTTTTTATTCTAATGCTGCTTGTTTTAACAAGTGTACGGCATACAGCAACAGAATTAACAGTCTGTTAGCTTAGGTATTGTGTATTCCGGTTAAAACGAGGTAAGGAATTTTGAATTAATTCATTTATAGCCGTAACTCACAAAGTGGCGATGTGATTCTGTAACCAGTCAAAATGATTACAGCTATTTTTTATGGCGGAGTACACTTGTGCGACCTAAGGTAAAAGTAAAAGGCAAGACAGTGTTCTTACAATCGCTCTGATTCTTTTTTCGACAAACAGACTAACAGATAAATAGACTAACAAAGGATATCAACAACATTTGAAAAACAAAGTGGAACTAATCGAATTAATAGTAAGAAACTTGGCATAATTAAATAATGAGATTGATAGTTTTTATAACGAGAAAGAATTGTATATCGATGGATATCAACTAGAGCTATGTTGTTTCAAAATATAATTTTGCTTAAAATTTAGCTTAAAATAAGCAATAAAGGGATATGAAGTAAATGCACATGAGACACAGTCTTAACAAATACACGAATGGAACAACGCTTTATTTTTGTACTTTATCTTGATGTCACCTTAGTCCTTCAAAAATGAAATTTTTTCGTATCTATTGTACGTGAAAGATGCTCCAGTACCCGTTTGAGAGTAATTCAGTGCTAGATGTCCAGGAACGCGTCATGCTGTGTATTTTTTTTTACCAACACAAGCCACACAAATTTTTTTTAAAACAACTGCTTTTCAAATTGACTTAAATACTTCCTGATGAAGCTATAAAATAGTTTCTCAAAATTAATACGACTTTATTTCATATACATTGTACTCACGATATACCAATGCTATCTGCAATGACAGTTTAAGTGTATCTCCCAATCTGTAATTCAGTTTCTTACAAAGGGCTACATCACAGAGAATTTAATACATACATAATTTGGTGTTACAATGTATTTGATATCATGTGTTCTTTTAAAGATACATCTAATTTTAAATACATACATTTGTAGTTATGTATTTACATTTCATAATACAGGCCTGTATCATATTGCATCACTCATACGTTGGTGTAATTGTTATTGGTCCGTATAAAAAGGTGTTTAAATACTTTATGAAAAAAATAGATTTTTTTAAAGTTTTTTTTAACTGCATTCAAAACAAATTATTGATTTACATTAAACATGCAATAAAAATATTCAGAAATATTCAGTAAAACTTTGGTCTGTAGATGAGCATTTCAACAACTGGTGTCTCGACAGTTGCATTGTACATGCAATAAAAATACCTGGAATGCAGTTAAATTAGTTTTGCAGATGACCATCTCTCTACAGTTAAAAAAAATTGAATTGAGACCACCGTGCAATTAAAAACATTACCCAAAAGATAAATTATCGAAAGCAGAATTAATCATTTAGTTTAGGAAGATACGTTAAGTCTTCAAGCTGAAGTTCCAAAGACTGACCATATAAATAAATAGGTATATATAAGCCTATCTTAAATATCCTATTTTGCTACTAGATATTCAAACGTAGAACATAATGGAAATAGACATTGGTTTGATTTCGTATTTAGGATTTATTTTATATCATTCCGTTTGTGTTGGATATTTTGTTATTTCCAGAATATGTAATTTTGCAGAAACGCGCAGACAATCATTCATACAAACAAAGACAAAATCTCATTTACACCAGAAATAAAGGACAGATAAAGGAGAGATTTGGGCACCCTTTAACTGGTTTAACCCTACCACTGGCTTTTGCTAGTGCCGGTACCAAGAGTTCCTATCGTTGTTTACGTTTGTCTCTTGTCATATTTATGTTTTGTCTGCGAAGTTCCCTGGTTTATTGTAGATTGTATTCACTTGAAAATAAAGGCTTAACTAAACTGTCATCTGTTTTACAAAATGAGCCAATTATTTTGTACTGATTAAAACGTCTCAGCCTTCCTACCAAGAGTTTATTTCTGAGGGAAAATCTTGCATATTGCAATTTTTATTGTTGACAGGAATTAAGATTAACATATGTCTGAAAAATGAACATAGACGAGGTGACAATGTAAAATGGTACAAATCCTAAGCATCTGGTTTGTTTTACTCCCAAAATTTACATAATATATCAATATTTTATGTTTTTTGTTGTCAAATTCTCTTATACTAATCTGTACAACCTACCACAGCGAAAGTGAATACAAGTCTAATATACATTTTACGTCAGTTTAATATTCAGGCTCAGCCTTCATATTAAACTGACGTAAAATGTATATTATATACATGTAATTGTAATTTTCGGCCATTGTAGATGTTTCAAGTTATCTCTTTCATTACATATTAATAACCTCCTAAAATAACATTAGGATATGGAATAGTTCCCCACAAAATAAATAAATAAAAACAAATCAAGCTATATAATGAACTGATATTTGTTCCATCATGATATTTTGACGGTTGGCGAGTCGGCAGAAAAGTCCTTCCATCATAATATCACGGGATAGAACAAATATCAGTTGAATATATGTCATTCAGAGTTAAACTTTTTGTTGTCACGTGGTCATGTGACAATCTAAGTTTTCAGTTAGCGCAGTTATTTCATTGGATGAATTGTATGAGGTTTCAGGATCAAAGGTTTAGAACCCAATGTTAGAAGATGCTACATAAATTCAAAGTTTCCGGTTAAAAATAGAAAATAGTTCATTTGGATATTTAAAAGTCTTCAGGACCAAACATGAACTAGCGAAGAGTGTGAAATGACAGCATTATTAGCCAGGTAAGTAGTATAAACATTTTCAACGGTTCGTTTGCCGAATGCTGGAAGCAGAGTTACTCCTCTTTTGCGTGCTTTAAAGGTCTCTAACCTCCCCCCTCCCTTCCGAAAATTAAATGTGATGTCAAATAAATGTTTTTAAAGACTACAATGACTCTATGTTTAATATGTCCAAATACGTAAGAACCGAACCATTAGTCCTAAATAAAAAATACCGAAGTAACTGTTAATTTGGTTTCTGTATATGTGCATTTCGAAAACTTATGTCTCTTCAGTGCAGGTCAAATCAAAACATTTGGAAGTCCATAAACCCAAATACAGGTAAAAGCTGAGAGAGAACAAATAACCAAAGGATCTAAATAGAAAAGCCAAAATTCTACTGAGGACAGAGCTATGCATGAAATAGATACTCCTTAATTTTATACAAAATTTTGTTAAATTTAGATATTGCAAGTTTCAAAATAAAATCAGTTTGCTGGCCAGCACCGAAGTACTGGCTACTTTGGTTGGTGAATAAACTCTGGTATTAACAGTCCACCAGCAGTGGCATAGACCAAGTGGAAATAAGTGACCGAACTTGAAATAATTGATAAATTTCCTTATCTAGATGTTATTTTTTCACGAACAGGAAATTTCTCTAAAGCTAAGGCCACCTCAGGTACGTACGACATCATAAGAAAGGGGACGAAACATAACCTGCCTGTTAAATGTTTAATTGATCTTTTTGATAAAATTGTAAAACCCATTTTATTGTACGGGTGAAAATTTGGGGATTTGGTGACAATCGAGAAATAGTGCAATTGAAATTTTAAAAATTAATTCTGGGGCTAAAAAATCTACTCCAGATTTTATGGTATATGGTGAACTTGGTAGATGGCCTCTAGATATTGTTATAAAACTTCGTACAATCAGTTATTGGACTCAACTTGTCAGTGGTAAACCTGAAAAACTACCTGTTCTATTATATAATTTTTCTTATGTAAAACACAATTATAACATCCTATGGATTAATAATGTTAAGAAATTTTTTACAACTGTGGTTTATCTTATGTATGGAATAATAATACTTTTAACAATAACAGATGGCTTTATAATAATATAAGACAGGCTCTGATGGATCAATTCAAACAAAATTGGCATTATTTAGTACAAACTTCTCAAAAAACAATAAATTATAGATAATATAAATAAAAACTGGAATTTGAAAACTATTTTGATATTCTGGAAGACAAAAATCTTAAATATTTATGCCATTTTCGGACATTTAATATGAAACTTCCAATTGAAACTGGAAGATGGAATACATTTTTAATATAAAGAGAGAAAATCGAATTTGTCATTTGTGTTATAATGGTGATCTTGGGGATAAATTCCACTATTTACTTAAATGTCCATATTTTATTGATGGTAGAAAACAGTATATTAAAATAGCACGTGGGCTCGAAACACTTTCCGTGCATCCCCCTCCCCCACTTCCGAACCAGACCGTCTTTTTTCCGTCCTTCTATGTCCCCTCTTCAAAATAAAACACGTTAACACGAACATAACCTGCACGAATAGACAGTACAGGGCCACTTTTATAGTACACCCGAAAAATTATTTTATTTTCGTTTTAACATAAGTTTCATCTTTTAAGCTCCATAACTTTTTACAGATAAGTAATATGTACTGAAATTTGATATCAAATAAAAGCTAATTTAAAATGCATTACAATGAACACAGGTTTGGGTACTTTACGCCAATTTTATGATCTGGGGATACAAAAAATCTACCCCTACCCCTGCAAAAAATTGCGAAAATGTCGATTTTAGGCTGCCAATTCCTTTCAGATAAACAACCCTCATCATTTGATCTAGTTTTTATGCCTAACTTATCAGTTATGATACAATGTTGGAAAATAAAACCACTAAAGTCCATAAATTTTTTATTTTCGTTATAAATTTTTGAAAAATGGAATTTTTCGGAATTTTATATTTTTCACAATTTCCACTTTTTGACTTAAGGGTCGTAAAAATCTGAATATATATTTAATAATTGAGGATGCAATAATAATTTATGATATGTTAGCAACAAATTATAGGCAAAAATTTTAGTTTCAGATATATTATAGGTTCATAAATGTCAAAATAAGCACCCCTCCCCCTAAAAATTAAGAGAAAATTTGAAATCTTCAGGCTCTAAATGATAAAAAGATAATGTTCAATAGAAATTCAAGCGTGTAATTCACTACAAGTGACATGCAGAACATTAATTAAGAAGATTAAAACTTTTCAAAAGGTCTGATTTCGACTCTTCTGTCCGAAAGTGTATGAAAAATGGGAATTTTCCGTTTTTCAGAATTTCTGCTGTTTTGACTTTGAAATGCAAATGCTTCATGAAATTGATATATAACTTGAAAATGTTGATTAAATATTGTTTCATCATATCTGAGCAATTAGAAAGTATGCTTTAAAGCCTTTTAGACTAACTGCAGTCTCATAAATTGCAAACATATTACCCCTTACCACACATATTCAACACAATTTATTTCATTTTATTCAGCTTGAAAAGCTTTTAACATTGTATAAAGGTCCAATGACATATCATTTTCAAACACCAAAACACACGGAGCCTCACATTTACCAAAAATAAGATCATGCGCCCGGTTTATGGGCAGTTATTCAGCGATTTAACTTTGAATTCGGCAATTTTGAAATACTGAAAATTCCCATTTTTCACTATAATCGTCGAAAATGTTCAATTTTACCCATATTTTGGTGTCAAAATTACATATTATGATGTATCAAATGCATCCTTTGCAAAGAAAGTAAAACATTAGTATGCTTTGTTCATTTATAAGTACAGACGGTCATATTTTGGAGATTTTTAAGTTTAATTTTGTTGGGGTAGCCCGGGTAAGATTTTTAGTATTTACAGACAAATTGAACACTCCTTATTTTTCTAAACAGTGTTTTTAATAATATATGCATCGGTTAAGACAATAAATTAGCATATCTGCAGATAAATCCTCCAGATTTGCCACATATAACGATTTAAAAGTGAATTTTGGACAAATCTGAAATGCTAAAAATTTCCATTTTTTATCAATTTTGGACAAAATATTGAGTTTAAGGTGACAACTGGGATTTGAATAGTATTCATGCAACTTTGTAATATGCAACGCAGAATTTGCATGTGGTGTTTTTTTTTATCCCAACAAAGAAAAAATATTGACAATTTCGGGGGAAATGTGTTAGGGTAGGGGTAAGATTTTTGGTATCTAGAG
Source organism: Modiolus philippinarum (assembly GCA_002080025.1). Lineage (NCBI taxonomy): Eukaryota > Metazoa > Mollusca > Bivalvia > Mytilida > Modiolidae > Modiolus > Modiolus philippinarum. The sequence continues at coordinate 22,916 of MJUU01036955.1, read as the reverse complement.
TCACATTCAACACCCCTTGTTTTTCTAAACAATGTTTTAAGACATCTGATGTATCGCTTAGAACAATTTATTGGCATATCTGTAGATATATTCTATAGATTTTATACATATTACGATTTAACAGTGAACTATGGACAAATCTGAAATGTTGAAAATTCCCATTTTTCATCAATTTGGGGAGAAATATTGAATTGTAGTCGACCAATGGCTGTTAAAATACCAAATCATGATGTATTTGATGCAACTTTGTCATATACAACAGACATTTTGCATGTTCTGGTTATTATTATGCGAACATAGACCAAAAATCACCAATTTCAGGGAAAATTTGTTTGGGTAGGGGTAAGATTTTCGGTATTTAGAGTCACATATAACACTCCTTGTTTTTCTAAACAATGTTTAAAGACAATTTATGTATTGCTTAGGACAATTTAATGGCATATCTGCAGATATATTCTACACATTTGACATATATTGCGATTTAACGATGAAATACGGACAAATCTGAAATGTTGAAAATTCCCATTTTTCATGAATTTTGGGAGAAATATTGAGTTTTAGTCGACCGATGGCTGTTGAAATACCACATTCTGATGTAATTCATGCATTAATGTCATAGAATCACATGTTTTGCGTGTTCTAGTTATTTTTATGTGAACATAGACAAAAACTTGACAATTTCAGTTAAAATTTGTTGGGGTAGGGGTATGTTTTTCTGTAATCAGAGTCACATTTGACACTCCTTGTTTTTCTTAGCAATGTTTTAATACACCAAATGTGTCGATTGGTACAATCAATTGGCATAGTTGCAGAAATATCCTCCAGATTTGGCATATATAACGATATAGCAGTGGACTTTGGACAATTCTTAAATGTTGAAAATTCCCATTTTCCTCCAATTTCGGGTAAAATATTGAGTTTAAGTCAACAAATGGCTGTTAAAATATAAAACCATAATGTAATTTATGCAACATTGTCCTGTACAACACACATTTTGGGTCTTCTGGTAATTTTTATGCGAAAATGGACAAAAATTGACAATTTTAGAGTAAATTGGTTTGGGTGGGGGTTAGTTTTATTCATATATGATGTATATATTACCTAAAAACGGCCATTATTTGTTATTGTTGTAAAGCTAATATAAATTAGCTTTCATTTGATACCTTTTTTAATGATATTCGTTTACTAAAAAATAATATTAGGCATGAGAAAGACAAAACTTATACAAAAACGAAATTATTCAAAGGTCCCTGTATTTGGTATATTTGAAAATAGAATTTTGGTCATTTAAAATATGTTAACATTGTCTTAACCTGTTTTATATTGAAGAAAGTAGATTGAAAAGCTAAAAACAATTTTCAGAATCGGTAATTGAAATGCACTTCGGGTTTCCTAGACCATCAAACTTACGCAATTTCAATGAAATATCAGTTTTTTCGTCAATATTTCATTGAGGTAGGGGTACGTTTAATTGCGCTATGAAACGTATAAGGCATAGAAATCTTTAAAACTGGGGTTATTTGTGAAGCTTATATAATAAGCAATCATTTGATACCTCGTTTTTATAACTGAAAGAAAAACTTGAACGAAAAACGAAATTTTCCAAAATTACGGTAGGTGGGTCTAAAAATGGGTCAAATTCCACAAGTGCGTGCAGGTTATGCTCGTGTTAACATGTTTTATTTTGAAGAGGGGATGTATGCGGACTTTAAAGAATGCGTGGGATTCGGAAGTGGGGGGGGGGGTGCACGAGGGGTTATTCCAGCCCATGGACTAAAAAGAAATATTTTTATAGACCTAATGTTTTGAAGAAGTTAAAAGAATCAATGAATTGTAAGCGGTTTGTAGAAATAACAAATTTATGTGAATTTATTAAGATAATTAATGTTAGGTTATACTCACCAGGGTAGCATTTTATATGAATACAGTTTACATGTAACTCCATTTATCCATTCGTTTGTATTTGTATTTATATTTTGTATACAGCCAACTTGAAAGAACGAAGAAAGTGATATTACAGCATTATTAACCAAGTAAGGGATATAAACTCTTTCAATATTTTAAGAGATAAATAACCCTGCTTTTGTGTACTTTTTCGAAAAAAGGTCATCATTTTAAAAGACTGTAAAGCCAAAAGTTCGTGATAGAACTAAAGTCTTTATCACGCTATAGCAATTAGTTTGACTTTCGATCATTATAATCCCGAGGCCGTACCCAAACGAAGTTGCAGACTATTTTTCATTATCTAATGCTAGGTTTACACCGCCGATCAGACCAACTCGATCAACTCGACCATGCTGTTTTATCCCGATCAACGTCATGAAATTCATTGATCGAGCTAGCTCACGATGTCGACTCGACTTTTACCTGATTTAACACGACTAACACTTGACCATTTTCGACCTCTTCACGATTCATGTACGACTTATGCTCGACTCTCATTCGACCAACCAGACTTCGTCAGATTGAGCCAAATCATAGCCCGATTTGTATTTGATTAACTAGACCTGGTCGGGAGAAGATCGTGCAATGATCGAGTGTGCTCGAGTTTTGTCCTGTTAGTACGTTTGTATTAATGGGGATAAAACGTGAAAATTCAGGGAACAGTTCAACATGGCTTCAGAGCATCAAAATTTGTGGCCCAAGTGGCTGCTGCTTCAGGGAAAAGACGATAAATGTGATAGATATAGAGTAGCAGAGAAGGCGGATCTGACACCGAAGGCGCGTATTTTATGTTAGATAATAGCAAATGCTTCAAAATCATCAGAGGAATGAATGTTCGCTTTCACATACTAGCAGGTCATCCTCCTCATCATGCGTCAGAATGCGACTGTGTGATTTTCCTGTCATTACATGTAGGACTAATCTGATATATAAAACAGAAGACATATCATCACATGATATCGGTGGTTACTAGATTTACAGTAGTTTCCATGTATAGCTTTAAACCTGTATTCTGTATAAAAAAAAATCAGGTTTTTAGAGAGTGAAAATGACAAGCGGCTGCCCGTGGGGTACATCATTTGCCCGGTGCAAATCTAAAAGATTTTTTTTTATCTTCTAGTGCATGTTTCAAAATATTAATGTTCAAAATCGCATTTTTATGACATTTAGCTTGTCTCAAATCTTGTGATAAGAGTACCAGCCTGTTCGGAAGAAACAATATTTTATTCTTGAATCCATGTGTTAAGTGAATCTGTTTCTGGAATGTGTATATTGGGTACATCTTGGATTCAATTTCAAATTTTTTCAGCATAACTATTCGATTGAATTTAAGCCCTCTGCACGTCATCCTTTAATTCTATTAGTAGCATGCACAATATGATATTTTTTTCTACAATCCTGATATAGCCAGGTTGAGCTTTTGCAATTATTTTGTGTCCATTGTCCATGAACTTTGCATTCAAATATATTCTACCCAGAAACTGCACAGTCATGATAGACCTCGATTGGTTCAATGTAAAAACAACTGCCATGTCCGCTTCTAATCAAATATAATCGCCAACTGGGAATATAGTTTTTAATTGGATCTTATTGGAAAACTCATTCAAACGTTGTCTCTGAAACCCCTAAGCCAATTAGACCAAACTTGTTACGATTGTCCCTTTTCAAAATATCGTCATCTAATACAAGATGACCGTGAAAGGGGACAAAATTAATTTTCCCTGGACCAATTGAAGCCAAAATTGGTGAAAATAGTCCTTGGATGTTCCAATTTCAAAACAGTATCTATCCTGTCTGCATGCAATCCAACCGGGGAACATAATTTAATATTCGATCTTACTGAGGCATTTCAAGATATTCTACTCTGAAACTACTTTGCCAATTGGCTAAAATTGAAAATAGTAGTCCTTGGCTGGTTCCCACTTGAGATAGTATCTTGCAGATTCTCATCAAATCAAGGATGATCATCAACCAAACTTGATCAAAATAGTCATTGAAGTTCGTGGGATGGCTCCTTTAAAAACTGAAGTAAGGCCCTGATGAGACACTGAGGCTCTTGAAAGCCTCATGTGGTGATATTGTGAAAAGGTGACATGCTGTCGTGCTAAATTGAGTAAAGGTCTTGAGTGGTCGAGAAAAAGTCGTATGATGGTCGAGAAAAAATCGGGTTATGGTCGGGAAGATCTTGTATAGAAAAAAAAATGAATCGTGTTAGTCGTGTAATGATCGAGTACTAATCGAGTTGGTCTGGAAGCGACTCGGCATAAATCGAGAAGCGAATGAGTTAAAGTCGGGTTGAAATCGGCATGATCGGCTAAAATTTTGAAACTCGATCAAGACCGATTCCTTTTCGACCCCTTCATGACTACCACGATCAGACCACGATTGATTCCCGACCTGTTCTCGACATATAATGCACACGACCTCTTCACGATATTTTTAACATGTCAAAAATATTCGGGAACACAGCTCGAGTTCAGCAGAGTTAGTAAGATCGCACCGATTTGATAAGAAGACTGAACACGAGCATTCAAGATCAGTGTCCCGATCGATGAATATTCATGAATATTCATAGATCGAGTTCGGTCGAGTTGCTTTGATCGGCGGTGTAAACCTAGCATAAAGTAGTTTGTCTTTCCGTTCATCTGTCTGTTCGTCCTGCAGTTAATTTTGACAACATTAAATACTGTCTTTCAACAAATGTTCACAAATTTGACGAATACGGGACTTTTGGGTCGTGTTTGTTCTGGTAATAGATCTATTTTTATACGTAAAAAATAAATACATCAATACATTGAGAGGACTCACTAATTAATGAGCACTGTTGAGCTAAGGGTGATTTTTATGTAATCGATTTGTAGCGGTTCAGGTTAATATTTTTTCGTCAATTAAAATTTAGTTAAAAAATTGTCATATAGAAAAAAATAGAAATGCTCTTCAATTTCATAAATAGTTTGTTATTTTATGTGTTATATATTTATTTCAATAGGTTTAGAAATCCGAGGCTATCGTTTCTGCCTTCAATTACACGAGAGTTCCTATCTCCAAAGTCCCGTTTTGTATATAAATGCATACTATGTATTCTGACATTGCACCCATGACAGGGATGCATAGATGTATAGCGTTGTTCAGTATTAAGCAAGTGAATTCCTCTCAAACCGGTGCTAGGGACCGTCCAGAACTTACTATGAGGTAGGAATGTTTGCTCTTAATTGAAGGCCTCATGGTGACTTCAAGCTGAGGAACAACAATTAAATTGTTCCATTTGCTTAATTTTACAATGTATTTATAGGGATTTTGTTCATACTACGTATTCTGAATTATAAATGCCTAAGTCGTTCGAGAAATCTAAATGAATACACAAGGATGATGATTCACTACAACTGCGAGGGTTTTCCCCTGTGTCACTGGAATTTTGGAGTTTCAGACATTTCAAAACGTGAAAAAAGTCAATACTACATTAATCCATATGGTATGATTTTTCATGGTCATATCCAGGATTTATGGAAATGGGGCGTATAAATTTTGAAAAGGGTATGAAATCCGACTATTTTTTTTTAATATGCTATAACCGATAGCATTGATTAGGGTATTGATCCAGCTTTCTTTGAAGTCAAGTCTCCAAGAAATTCTCCGGTCAAAATTTTGCGGAAAGGCAAGAAGACAAAGACAAATAAAAATGAAAAATGATAATAAGAATTGAGTAATTACAATAATCAACAATGAAAGGATATATAGTAAATGCTCATGAGACAAAGTCTCCACAAATACGTGGTATGGAGTCAATGCACATGAGACAAAGTACATGTATACACAAACGTGGCAAAAAGAAGCAATCCACAACAATCTATATATAATTTGTTTTACAATGCTTCTAATATATACTCTTGGTCATAAATATGGAATTTTTTTTGTTGAGAATTAACAATGAAGATATGCGAGATTTTTTATTTTTTTAAGCCTGATATTTTTAAAGGCTGTTTGTTATCAAAAATTAAAATTATCCTTTAAAATCGCTGAAATTATCACTAAAATCGTCTTTGTACACGACGGGCTTCGAAAATTGCATTTTTGGGAAATATTTGTACACCCTATATCTGATTTAAAAATCGTCCCATTTTGACCAATAGTGGGTTTCAGAACGGGTTGAAGGAGTGGTCTGAAAGATTTGTAGAATTTGAGACATTCATACTTCATTTTCAGAAAACAATGTTTTATACTTTTATCTACACACTTTTGTGAAAAATGCTTCCAAATTTGAAATTTTGACTCAGAAAATTGGAATATTCCATATTTTTGACCAAGAGTATATATCAAAATATCAAAGTTACTGTAAATTTGCCATTTCGATAAATAACATCTCTTCAGTTCGGATATATGAAACATTTTGAAGAAAATAAACCAAAATATGACAGGGAACAAATGTTACATACCATTACTAAATTAAGTTTTCTAAGAAAAAAATCAATATTAAAATTTTATCAATCTCATTTTAAATGCATCCTCAATTAGCGTCTATTTCAATAATATTTTCCTTGTTTCGTATGTTTTAACTGTAATAGGAAATATGTAATATCCGAATAATGTGACTTTAAGTACATTTTTACGCAACGGTAAATCCATTTAAGTTATGTTCATTTTTTATGGATTTTCAGCAGATGATAATCGGACACATCACATTTCAGAATAATTTCATTGAAATGAATTATGAAAATGAATGGTAAGTTTCTGAATTTTAACATTATTTAAATATTTAATGTATTCACTGCCAGATAGAAATTATATTGTGAAAATTCTTATTATTTTATCAATTTTGATTAAAAATTGTCATTCTTTTTAATTTTGATGCCAAAATACTGTTTCGCCGTTTCTTCCCTTTCTATAAGAGGAATATGTTTTGAATTGAATGAAATATATTTAATTTCTGTAACGTCTTGGTTCACAATTTGAGGAAGGTAGTTCAATCTGTCTGTACCGTTTTTGAATGCTTTGAAGCGAGGAAAAAACTTTGCATTTGTAGATTGATTGATTGATTGCCTTTTGCTTTACACAGAGAGGACAATGTTATACAGCTATTTTATAGCATAAAACAAATTGACATTTTATTTGTCCCTAGCTATCATAAACTTTAATAATTTTCCTGACTCGTAACGGAGAGAAAAAAAATTGTGTCGATGATAAAAAAAGGTGACTGTAAATAAATCTTTAAAAATAAGTGAAATTCAATGATAAAAAATGAAAACAATGGTTAAAATATATTTTGAAAAATCGACCCCAATTTCATTTATGCTGAATTGATGAAAAGTCTGCATCACAGTGATTTCACTGGCCAATTAAACAATTTGGAACGATTGACCAGTAAATAGTACTTTCTGATCAATGAAATATGATTTTTTTATAACTATGACTTTTTACAGTAAAATATAAGAATAAAATAAAAATTCTTATGTATCTAGTGGAAAACACCTTTATCAATATTTCGTGCCATTAGTGCATCCATAACATGCCGAGCGAAGGCGTATATTATAATATCTATGTTCGACATGGTTTGTACCAGTTTCCTGGGATTTGATAATAGATAAGCTATATAATTAGCTTTAGACCTGTTCGGACACTCGGATATGTTTTACATGGGATGCGCATGTGGTCTTTAAAAGTATTAACAGAAAACCAAGATTGATGTACAAATTCGGATGACAAACCTATTGACAAATTGATAAATACATGGTTATAGCGAATCAGATGTTGCAATATTCTTTTAATACAGCAGTTTAAAATGTGAACATGTTTTGTGTATGTACAAGAGTAAAGCTTTAACTATGTTATAACTAGTGTGTATAAAACCTGTTTTATACACATCCCAGCCGACCTGTCTCAAACACAGCTGAACGACCTGTCCCGAACACGGCTCAGACTATGCCCAGAGATAGTCTCAGAAATACCTTATATTCACTTCAGTACGAATTAAAGATAGTTAAATGATATAACTGAAGAAAATCTGAACCACACAAACCTGTCTTCAACTTATGGTCTCTGACATGGTTTGTGTAAAATAAATTGATCAACACGCATCAATTAAACATGGCTAAAACTAGTCACACCAACACTGCTATGACTAATACTAGTCAGTGTCAGAAAAGATATCGTTGTTCCGAACCTTTTCACCAGCTTTTCTCTATATACTAACCAAGGTATGTCAAGTTATCTTTTGATCTGTCCTTTTCGACGACTAAACTGAGACTGAATCCGTATTTATGTAACAGGGGAATTATTCCGGCAGTGTATTCTTTCCGTTTGGATAAAATGCACTAGGGTACAATATCAACAACATCTAAAACAACAGCAGTAGAATACCGAAGGAACAAGGGAAGCGATGACTACAAAAATCAAAGTCCAAAGACATGGCAAAAACGGTAACAGATAAAAACAAAGACAAAACAAGGACGTGACTGACCAATCACAATGGATTTCTGACCTAAAAGAAATAACGCTTACATTAATTTAAACACTGCATAACGCCAATACAGATTACATGTTGTGCTCTTAAGAAGAATTCATAATTCACATAATTTTCTAACAGTATCATGGTGTCGGATATTTTTACCTTGTTTGCTAATCTACCCTATTACTTTTATCCAAGTGCAATATGTTTATGATATCGTCCGTCTGTTTCATTTTGAATTACAAAAAAAAACAGGAAGACAGCAAACACCTACAATGGCCGGGAACTACAATCTGATTAACGGGTAGACAAAATTACAAAGAGCATACAAAGTGACAAAAGTGTGTCTAATAATTACATTAAAAAGCTTAAAATGATTGTTATTTCAATCGAGACATTAGATACCATAAAATAAAACTTACAATTATAGAAAACTTATTCCACTAACACAAATAATACTATTACACTTGCGGTCCGTGTACACTGCCATTACACTAATAGCACCGTAACACTTACACTACCATTACACCATCATAAATTTATCTACAGTTTTGAATTTTTTTTATGAATTATTTCATTTTGTTTGTAGACAACGCAGTTAAACAAAGATCATTAGCTCTTTATCGGTACCTGTGTCAACATATTGTGGGTACTGAAGAGACAATTAAAGCAAAAAGATTACTAATAACAGCTCACGATGATTTAATGTGCGATGAGGAAATAATTGATATTACCAGTGGAAGTTTTGGTGAAGGGCTTGAAATGAAGGGAAGCGATTTTGATTACATGTATGTGGTAAAATGCTTTCCTGTATATGAACAAAAATCGGATATTAAATTAGATCTGCCTGATTTTTATTTCGAAATAAACACTGATTATACGAAACTTGGATTTGTTAGATTACAGTTACCAGAGAATATTTACAACATCCCCAATTTGTGTGTTAAAGCTGGTGGTAGTTTATTTTTGTCAAACAGTCTTTTTAAATTATTTTTTCGTCAGATGTCTATTTTAGAAGGAAAAGCTGCTTACATGACAGCAGTCAACCACGGGCCATGTTTATCAGACGAAAACGGATTATTTGATTTCGCTATATGTCTTCACAGCAGCTCATGGATAGGTCATGCAGATAACTGGATGACAAGATCAAAAACATCATGGCCTGGGTCTGAAGTTGTATCCAGAATAATAGATCATGGAATTCTTTTCGTCCCAATTGGAGTTAAAGGTTCTCGAAATGAAGATATTGAATGGCGAATATCTTTTTCGGTTGGCGAAAAAATTTTGATTTATTCTTTTACCCATACACAACTACTTTGTTACGCCTTGCTTAAAATAGTTTTAAAAGATATTATAAGTACAGACATAAAATGTAAGGATCTTCTTTGTTCCTACTACTTGAAGAATATTTTGTTCTGGGTGTCAGAAGAAATGCCCTTGACTGAGTGGAAGTCTGATAATCTCATTTATTGTTTTATGCAATGTTTCAAACGATTGTTATACTGTGTTGAATATTCAGTATGTCCTCATTACTTCATATCAAAGATCAACATGTTCGAAGATAAGATAGAGGCAGAAAATCGACGTATCTTGCTTGATAAACTTTATTCATTACATGATTTTGGTTGGCGTTGTATTTCATTTTCGCCCCAGTTTCTGGACCTTTTCAGCAATACTTATATACCATCTACATTGTGTCGGCCATTTGTTGATAGTTTAGAACAGATAATATGTTCGTCAGTCTTAACCAGGTCAGATACGACTGAAACTTTATCCAACTATAACAAAGCTGTTAAAGTAGTCTCATCTTATAGATCACAACGTTACCCTTGCTTCCTTTTTTCGGAAATATGTTTAGGCAAAGCTCAACGCATACAGCTTAGTTATAATGATAGAAATAAAATTGTGTACCGAAAATACAAAGTATGTCAATGTTATCTTCTACAGGGCCTTTATCGCGATGCTGTGTCAGGTTGGTTACAAGTAGCGTCGTTGTACTACAAAACGAAACAATACACACTAGCTTTACATCTATCAGCTTATTCTTTATCTAAATGCTCGAAAGACAAAATATATCGTAGCTCAAAACTCTCATCCGTACAGCGTTGTTTGCCTAGCTCAAATATTTTTCAGAGAAAAGGCTTATTTCGAATGTTACATTTAGTGCTTTTGAAACCACTAGACTTCATTAAAAAGTCAACAATAATTCCCAAAGAACTAGAATTAGACTCACTTACCAATTCATTTATTGTACCACCAGAGGTATTTGCTCGTTTTCTTTGTTTTCTGTGTCATTATCATCTTGGTGCGATCAGAGAATGCAGAAACTCACTCACTGAATTAATTTTTACTGTATCAGAGAATTACATCGATAAAGACATATCTGTTTGTTGCAACATTATAGGAGTAGCTTATCAAATGATCGGAGAATACAGATTGGCTAAAGAAACATTCAGATATGCCGTTAAATTAGATCCTATTGGCGTATATAGCTCTGCCCGACAAAGACTTTCTGTGTTAGATATATAGGAAATTTATCTGTTTATTATAATCTACACAACTGTGTTACATTAACCTGCTTATTATAGTTCAATTTAATGTTTTTTTAATTCGAGGATCTAGAATAAATATTCTATTAATTGCTTACACTGGGTGTATAGAGTAAGATTAATAAAGCTATACCAAACTAAACTTGTAATAAAATTTTGCACCTTTCTGCTGAATTTAACTGTCTAAAACTAGACTACAGCAACGGTTAAACTGGGTAAAACAAAATGAGGAGATTACGTACCTTTCGACGAGATAAAATCTAAAAACAATAAAAAGAGAAACTAGAAATTATGAGGTTAACTTCTTTAATGAGGCTAAAGTAAGAAAATATGTTTATTAGCTTTGATCTGAACACGTTTCAAGCAGTGTCGACTATTTTACAAGTATCCGTATTCAATGTGATAAACTACAACATGTAGCTTACAACATTGTTTGACACGCGTCCAACCTTTTTTAGGGAGCTTACTCCAAAAATTTGGGACATTTTTCTCTATAGTTATTAGATTTTATCAAAATATTTTTAATAGTCTTAAGCTGGTTCTCATCATACATGCTAAGCTATAAAAGGTTACTTAAAATGTATATGCATGCGGAACATGAAGGTCATATTAAAAATCCCCGTTTTACAGGCCAAAACGAGAACATTGACTACTAAATGCAGAGGCATGACATCATAATGAATTAAAAAATTGATAATGTACTTGGATCAGTCAGAATTCTCATTACTATGATTCATCTTCAGTCATATCATCGATCTGTCACTGATCAGCCAAAAGTCATCTAAGATCAGTCATGATTCAAAAGGCATTCGTCAGATCATTCATCAGTCATTATTCATCCGCCAAGGTACACCATTGATCAGTCGGGGCATGCATCTACTCGTCATCCTTCAGCGTTCATCAATCAGCAATCGGATAGCATAAGTCATCATCACAAGTCATTTTTTATTTTATTTCAGGTTTACTTGAATACCGCAATTTTTCTGTAATCGTTATTCGCGAGATTACTTAAATGGACAGAAAGGTATGGTGGCCCGATGCAGCCATTTCGCGTTTTCGCGTTTTCTACTTTCACTTTCCACAGAGCGAAAACGCAAAACGCGAAATCGAGCAGGCGAAAACGCGAAATCGAGAAGGCGAAAACGCGAAAGCGAAATCACGAAAAGGCGAAATGAATTTCACTTCATGTTTTCGCGTTTTCGCGTTTTTGCCTTCGCGATTTCGCGTTTTCGCTTTTGCGTTTTCGCCTTTGCGATTTCGCGTTTTTGCTTTTGCATTTTCGCGATTTCGCGTTTTCGCGTTTTCACGATTTCGCGTTTTCGCGTTTTTGCGATTTCGCGTTTTCGCGTTTTTGCGATTTCGCGTTTTCGCCTCGGAAGTAAAGATTTAACGCATGCGACATTTGAAACAATAATGTGGCCATCTCAAACTTCAACTGGAAAACAGTATGTGTTATGTTTTAACCAAATTCAATAAACTCATGAACTGTATTAATTTTTGAATTGAATTTATTCGGATGTAATTACTACTCAAACCAACTTTTGTATTTTGTATACGTTTTAAGACTTTCATATGTTAGATACTCTCCATACCGTATGTGTAATGTAATTAGAAGTTGAAATGATATTCTATAGTAAGAATAAGTTTAAATTGACATACTACTCAAATAAAAGAAACTGTACATTTTTGCCGAATATTGAAGATATTCCCATACTGTTTGTCAGTGGAGATACCATATTATATTCAAAGGAACCAAGCTTTCTATTTGATGTATTCACTTTTTCTTTTTTTTCACAGACATAAAAAAAAAACACCTTGACTTCTTCTGGGGATCTCTGAACCATATTGTCTAAATATAGAATGCGTCGTACAAAATTCAAAATGTGTTAATTTTTATGAATTTTCGAAAACATGCATGTATTTGATTGTGCTTTTCCCTAATTAACTGCTATTATGTTACCAGTAATCCCTTACTGATGTTGTATGAAAACAATCCTATACTTTGCAAGATATTAAAAATCGAGCTTTTAAATTGCTAAAAATATATGCTTCTATCAAAAATAGAATGCATGCTTTTCAAGTTCTTTCGTTGATGATGGAATTCATTTTTTTTTCAAATGCAGGAAATCGGACCGAAACACACTCTTTAGCATATATTTCACGAAGCAATGAAAAGCCTTGTTTTTCCTCTCTTTGGAACGTGCCTCTAGTACCTGAATTTCAGGGAAACCGGGAAAACAAACTAATTATGAAATTGAAGTTCATTTATAATTTTTCCTGACAGTCTTAAACTAAATTTTGATTGACGAAAAAATTTAATCTGAAGCGCTGCAAATCGATTAAATATAAATAGCTCAAAAGTGTTCATTAATTAGTGCCGATTCCCTCTCAGTGCATTGAGATATTGATTTTTTACGTACAAAAATAAAATTATTTCCGGAGGGAAAGTGATTCAAAAGTCCCGTATTTAAATGTTCACATATAATAAATGTTGCAACTTATGTGTACCTAGAAAAGATTTTCTTATCCATGGCAAGCTCATATGACTGTGGCTTATGGTGTTTTGTCCTTTATCTACAGACTTTCATTATACCAATGATACTGACATGAGTCCAAGTAAACAAAACAGCTTATAGCAATTGCATATTAACATTTAAGTTCCATTCAGGGTGAACACATACTCTTTGTAGGGCATAATACGCGCATTTGTTTGTAAACTTAGTCGTACCCTGCGTACAATTAAAATCCTACCCTGCGTACAGTTCGACTTTTAGTTAGTCGCTACCTACTGTACGTTTAGTCCTACCCTGGTGAAATTGCGTACAGTAAAACTTTTGCTAATTATACAGTTATAAGCAATGAAAATAACCTACAACTGACACAAAATATTAATTGGCAACTCCAAATCTCATAATAATCAAAGTAAAGCATAATGTCCATATAAAATGAAAAATTAATCAACCTTTTTTCGTCTGCATGCCTATTTTTGGTTTGTTTTGCACTACCCTGCGTATAGTTAGTCGCTACCCTGATTGCACGGTAAACAGTTTCACCGGGGGTGCATTTATAAAAGTGTCGAATTTGAATACGGTAGAACCGAGCTGTCAATCCAAAACGAATCGATTAGGTATAAAATATTTAACGCATTTTTTTTTTATTTTTGAGTTCTCGGTTTTGTTGGTTGGGTGTAATTCTTGTAATAGAACAGTATAAATAGGACGTTTATTAACGTTTTATGTCTAATTACGAAAGAAAAATAAACAGTCAAAAAATCTTTTATTGTGTTTAGAAAGGAGGAAAAGTGAAGGTTTGTGATGTATGAAAGAACGATATGTGCAAGTAAAAAATCGAACCGGTGTTGTTGGCACCTAGCTGGGAGTGAAACGAAAGACTGAAAAGGTAGGGATGAGTTCAAGTGAGTTTCCAAAAGGGATCGGGCCAGCCATGAAAAAAAGACAAGCCAACAAAAAGTAACAAAACCGGTTTAGATTGATCTTTAAGAGAAGGAAGCTTAATACATTTAGCATGTCTCAGTATATCTGGCATATAAAATACCATCTTTAATACAGCAAGATGCCAAAAAGTAAACCTTTACTCATACTCAAACCACAACATATAAAGACAGTAGCCCCGACCCTCTCTGCCCAGGGTCATACACTTGTGTAAGTGTTTCATTAGATTCAAGCAACCTCATGTTTAGTACATATATTGATATGTAATAAACAGATTTAGATGGTTGATGTGTATGTAGTTTTTTATCTATAGCATATCTCCTCGATCACTACTTTTCATGTTTGTATGTATCTTCATGTTAGTCGGTTATCTCTATAGCACTTTCACTGAGTTTAACGTTTTAGAATAATAAAGGAAAGAAACTAAACGGTACTAACGGGGTTTGAACTAATGTGGTCTCTTCTCGTTCGAAAACTAACAGGACCTTAGGTTTAATTTAAGAAACCATTAGCGGATCTAAAAGAGAAGGGGGGGTGTTCCGTCGGTTGGAACCCCCATTTTGACAATCATGTATTTTTTAATGAATATCCTGATGTTTTACTAACAAGTATCATAAAAATTTTGTTTCATTTCTTAATTTGAATCCCTCTTTTTAAATTCCCTGGACGCGGATTAAGCAATGCACATCAACTTAAACTTGCTTACTATAAAATATCATTTCATCTTTTAATTATATTTCACATACCGAATGGAGAAAAGCTAACATATGAAAGTCTTAAAACGTATACAAAATACAAAAGTTGGTCTGAGTAGTAATTACATCCGAATAAATTCAATTCAAAAAGTTAATAGAGTTCATGAGTTTATTGTATTTGGACACAACATAACGCATACTGTTTTTCAGTTGAAGTTTGAGATGGCCACATTATTGTTTAAAATGACGCATGCGTTAGACCTTTACTTCCGAGGCGAAAACGCGAAAACGCGAAAGCGAAAACGCAAAAACATGAAGTGAAATTCATTTCGCGTTTTCGTGATTTCGCTTTCGCGTTTTCACGTTTTCGCCTTCTCGATTTCGCGTTTTTGCTTTCTCGATTTCGCGTTTTCGCTCTGTGGAAAGTGAAAGTAGAAAACGCGAAAACGCGAAATGGCCGCATCGGGCCACCATAGAAAGGAGAAAATCTGTTATAAAGAGCATAATTCAAGTTAAGTTTATTTTATATGGATTTTCAGCAGAAAATATTTGTTAGTCGTCAATCGGACGCATCACATTTATTTCAGGATAATGTAATTGAAATTAATTACGAAAATGAATGGTAAGTTTCTGAATATTAGCATTAGTTAAATATTTAATGTATTCACTGCCAGATAGAAATTATATTGTGAAAATTCTCATTATTTTATCCATTTTGATTTAAAAGTGTCATTCTTTAATTTTGATGCTAGAAAACTGTCTCGCCGTTTCTTCCCTTTTTCTTCTGTTTTAAATTGAATTCGAGTTAGATAGTTCAATCTGTCTGTACCGTTTTTGAATGTTTTGAACCTAAGCAAAAACTTTGCATTTGTACATTGATTGATTGATTTATTGATTGATTGCCTTTTGTTTTACACAGAGAGGACAATATTGTACAGCTATTTTATAGTATAGAACAAATTGTCATTTCATTTGTCCCTATCTATCATAAACTTTAATAATTTTCCTGACTCGTAACGGAGAGAAAAAGAAATTGTGTCGAGGATAAAAAGAAGGTGACTGTTAAATAAATCTTTAAAAATAAGTGAAATTCAATGATAAAAAATTAAAACAATGGTTAAAATATATTTTCAAAAATCGGCCCCAATTTCATTTATGCTGAATTGATGAAAAGTCTGCAAAGTCATCACAGTGGCCAATTAAAAGATTCGGAACGATTGAACAGTAAATAGTACTTTCTGATCAATGAAATATGATTTTTAGCTCAAAGGCCATGTGAGTTTTTGCCATCACTCTGCGTCCGTCGACTGTCGTCCGTCCGTCAGTTAACTTTTATTCAAAGATCTTCTCCTCTGAAACTACTGGGCCAATATTTACCAAACTTGATCTGAATCATCACCAGGGTATGCACTTTCAAGTTTGTGATTTTTATGTCCATAGACCAAACAACAGGCCGCTGTTGCTAAAAATAGACCATAGAGGTAAATTGTCATTTTTTGCAATTTACTCGAAAACCATTTCAGATATCACAAAGTAAGTGAGAACCGAACCGTCAATCTAAAAGCGAACAATCCAAGGACAATGGCAACACCAGAAACCACAAATCTGACATGAGGTAAAAATGATCAGCATGATGAGATCTACCAACCCTGCAATTTTGGAGAATATCCCGTCTTGGAGTTATTGCCCCTTTTCCGTAAAATTTTTGTTTTTTTTTGTTACTTTTAGTTTTATATATTGAAAATGGTAGAAGATAGAAGTAAAGTTTTAATAACAAAACAGGTCAGCATAGTAATATCTACATGTCCAGCAATTTTGAAGAAAATCTTATCACCCACATATTGGTTATTGCCCCCTTTTCTTTGAATTTTTACGATTTTCATACATTTTTTTCAAAAACTGTTTGAGATAGAGGTTACATGTAAATGTAAATTGCAAAAGTGTTAAGCTTTTCAAGGACTACAATTTCTACATTCGTCCAGTAGATTTGCATCTCATCCAAGATGGCCTCCAGTGGGGAGGATAGTTTAACTTAGGACCCTATAGGAAATGCATTCAAAGATCTTCCCCTCTGAAACCACTGAGCCAATAGGAACGAAACCTGGTCAAAACTCAAAGGATGAAGCAAGCAATTTCTGCATTGATTGAAAATTCATACTGAAATTACCAAAAATTTCTTTAACATCGAACCCTGTGGGAGGAACCCCCCCCCCCCAAATTTGATAATCTGACCAGCTTAGTTAGCCTTAGTTAAGGTTTAAGCTGAGGATATCTCCTAACAATGCTGTTCATGTTTTCATTTTCAAAATTACTGAAAGAATTCAGAAGTTATTCATGTTATTTTAGCTAACTAAATTGGATGGTGCTCCTATATTGGAGGGACATAAAAAAAGTGTCTTTGAAAGTTTCAGTAGTAAACATATGTTGAAAGGACAAAAAAGACAAACACTTCGTTATCTATTTATTGTCTTCTGGTGTTAATTCTGTATTGGTATGTCATTGAGAGTCTTGAAAATTATTTTATCAAGGTCGGGGTCGTAAAGACCATTTTAGTGAGCTTCTAGGCTGAGGCATTCCGAATGGAGATTGGAAAGTAAGCCACATATCTTTCTAAGTTTTGTTTTTTGTTCATGTAATGATAACATTATAGTGGCTGTCAGTGTATTGCACACATTTTATATGATGAGGTCAATGTGTTATGATGAGGTTTCCTTTTAGCCAGAATTTAAAAACCGTTGACATTGCAACAAAAAGACTTTAAAAGTGGTCGCGAGAATCGAGAATCGAAGTATCTTGCGATCGTTATTTTATTTGTAGACCTGAACTTAACCGAGAAAGATATCTGTATTCAATGGTCAGAATCAAAGATTGATTTGTCATTTATGTTTTATATGTTTTTATTGAAATTTATGAAAGGATTTTCATCATGTACCAAATGAACTTTCCGGTACTGTAAGAACTACTGTACTCGCTAACAAGCGTTGCTATTGAATTTGTATGGTTGCTACATAAAAGAAATGATTCTACACGAAAGAGAGACCCATTGACAATCACAATTTGATGGTTTAATATGGAAATTTTTTCATTGATCCTGCCATGGTACAATAGGACGACTTTGGTGATGAAATTGTTTTTGTTTAAGAATTGTGCTAACAGCCTGAACATTTGTTGCAATAAATGGTAGCAGGACGTTTCTGCTTAGATGTTACATCAGACTTGGTCATTTTGCACTTGAACCATTGTATGCTTATACTTAATTAATATATCCCAAATCTGTGTGTCTTGTTTCAGTTTGCTGTTAATTTAATTGGATAATGATGTCGTTATTTTTTGCAACATTGGGTTTTTTTCTAACATGTTACCCTATGGGTAAAGGATTTGTATCGCTTTCTAGCCCCTGTTCATGACAGGGCCGAAACGTCCTAGTCTGAAATTACACATGGCCGAAATTCCAAAGGGCCGAAACATTTGAAATCCAATTAAAAAGGCTTTGAATGTCCAACGTATTTATATTGTTTTTTTGCAAAATAGTTTTACTATATTCTGCATTTGAATGATTATGAATCATTATTTTCAGTTATAATCATAATTAGACATTGACAATACTTTGAGTTTGTCAGTACCGAGATGGGACTTTGTGATTTCTTTGCCAGTTGATTATATGAATGTAATGCTTCCTTATTTAGCTGCACATTACATACAGACAGGACTGGAAGCCCTGTCCTAGATGGACTGGAGTTTTCTGTGTATCATGTGCGTTTTTGTCATTTACGTTCACTCCATATCTTTTCATTTTGTCTATTGGTATCACTAAGATAATATTTCTGGTGACTTAGGAGGCAACCAATACTGAGATAGGATACAATTTTTTTAATTGCACAACATAACGAGAGAGATAAATGCTTAGAAAGTTCGCTTCATCTCCTTGTTACAATCAAGATCAGTTTAGAGCTGAGAAACCAGCTGCCAGTAGAATTCAGGGTGAAATGGCAACTAAAGTATTCTTGATCTGTACAATATATGAATGACAAATACCACCCCTTTAGCATGTTCAGTTCAGAAATATGTATGAATGTGATTATATGAATGTTAATAAAGATTGGGAAATGCAGGCTCTGAGTAATGAATTGCCTCTCAAGAATGAATGTGATTGTATGAATGTTAATAAAGATTGGGAAACACAGGCACTGAGTAAAATGATTTGCCTCCCAAGAATGAAGTGAATGTATGAATTTCTTGCAGTGTTGTCTATTGATAAATTATTGAAAATTAAAAGCAAAAAAAAAATCCCAATATAAATACAATGTATATGGTACTATATTAGTTAAAATACCTGAAATACAATTTACCCATTACCCACTAATGTAATGAATTTTGACATCAAATGAATGAAAAAAATATTGAAGAGTCGATCAGAAAACAATAGGTTAAATTATTATGTTCTAGCTGTATACATGTATATTCATTGTGAGTTGCATGTAGCATTGAGGGAGCAGTATATTAGAATAAAGAGCAGACAATATTAAGAGATTCTGATGTCTGCCATGGGGTACCCAAATTGTGGTGACAACAACTCTTGAACCACTACTTGTATATCGTCATTCAGGGATGGCTCTGGCTGTTGAAATTTTGTCGCCAGAAAAATTGCCAACTTGCATTTGTTATTGCCGTTGAAAAAATGGGGCACCAATAAGGTAGCACACATTTTATTTTCTCAGTACTAGTGATTATCCTCTTTGGCTCCCATGCTATTCGGAAATTAGTTTGTACTTTGTAAATCATTTATATCAGTATATTGGAAAAACAATTTCAACACATTTTAACTGTAACTGAAGTATAAAAAGCAGCAAATATGATGATCAACAAAAACATCTGGTTTCTCATACAGGAAAACAATAAAATCTCGAAATTCTTGACATTGGATTTACACTGGGAATTTCTGCGCACAGATTTGGAAAAAATATATCTTTTATATGACCACAAAAATTTGAGGTTGTATAATGGTATGGTGCTAGCATTTGTGGTAGGTTGGTTTAAAAATCTCCTTAGAGCTTATGTTATATATTTTTATACGACCGCAAAAATTTTTGCGGTCATATAATGGTATGGTGCTGTCGTCGTCGTTGTCGTCGTTGTCTGTAGACACTTTCGTTATTGGTCCATTACTCAAGTTTCATGTGACCAATCGTTATAAAATTTTAAAACAATGTTCCTTGGCTCAAGTGAAAGGCTTGGCTATGTTTTGGTCATTGTGGCCCACCTGTTTTTAAAAAAGGTGCCAAAAAAGGTAAAATATGACGTTTTCAGATATTTGACTGTAGAATCTTTATTATTTATCGAATTTTGATGAGAATTCTTTAAGTGTCTTCCTGAGGAAATTTCCAATCAGAAGTATGCAACGAATTTCACGTGGCATGAGTAGTTGATATGGGAAAAAATCTGCGGTTTTCAAAAAACGTTTTTTGAAAACCGCAGATTTTTTCCCATATCAACTACTACCTACGGGACTATTGAAAAAAACAAACATGTAAGATTTTTTATTCACTACAGTTGAGACGGGTAAAACGGGCTAGATTTTTAATGAGGTCTTAGTTCACTCACATTTTTTACGTTGCTTGCGGTTTAAGCATTTTATAAGTAAAACAAAAATCTTATAGGAGTAAAAAGTAAATTAGGACTTGGTACTGTATTTCAGGTAGGAGGGTGCATAACCGTTGTGGTAAGTAATAATGTTTGACTTTTATAATAAAAAGCAGGTAAAAAAATTCTTGCGTATGATTTGACCAATCTAAAAAAAAAAAAAACAAAGGTATATGGTTTTTACGAAATACTTGATATTCAAGGGGAAATCGTATATTTATTTTATCCTTTTAGCAATATATTTGTTATAGAGAGAGTAACTGGTCACGACTTGTCAGACTTACTACAAACATATAGGAATCAAAAGTATTGAACTAAAGATACATGTCAGTGTTATGTATAACCCGTGTACACTCATGGTTTTTTATCTAATAAATATTCGGGTTATAAAAAATGACAACGATTCCCGTATATTTTTCAGAAAAGTCTAATACGAATAATTTTATAACAATACAAGGAGCAAAAAATATGCCGAGTGATTTTTTCCGTTTACTCATCGTGGGGCCAAGTGGGGTTGGTAAGACAAATTTGCTAATGCACCTTTTATTTAAACCCTTATTGTATTACGACAAAATTATTCTTTACGCAAAGAACTTAGAACAACATTACTACAAGGAACTAATTCGAAGATTCGAGGAAATAGCGGAAAAACTAGGTGTGTCTCTGGAAGATTTATTACAACTATCTAATGATAAAGTTGAAGACATCGACCGCGAGGACGAAGTATCTGACGGCAGTGCCGGTGATAAACAAAAAATCGTAATTTTTGACGACTATATTTGTTCACAACAAGATCAATCTTCTATTGTGAAATACTTTATAGGCGGAAGGCACAAGAAAATGAGCGTAATTTATTTGAGTCAGTCCTATTTTCGGATACCCAAAGACTGTCGTCTGAATTGTAATTTCTACGTAGTGTATAATTTTCCTAGTAAAAAGGAGAGAGAACTTATATCTTCAGGACTTCAGGTCTCAAAAAATACGCTTGATTTAACTACTAAAAATAAATATTCTTTTCTGTATCTTAACTTACCAGAGAAGAAAATATTTCATTGTTTTGATTGGGAAATACAATCTTAAGTTGTTAAAATCTATTTTACAAATTTCTTTTAATGACAAATACGTTTTCTTAACTTGTTACAATCTATTTAATCTCCTTTTTGTACTCCTAATAGGTAATCGATACACCTTAGTGAAACTGCGACAAAATCAATACGACGTCAAGATCAAGTAAATTTCCATTCATAATTACAACGTACATCGTTAGGTAAACAACGGCATATATTTTTGTATTTGTGTTTACTATTAAGCGGTATAATAGACAATTCAATAAACTAATTTTTTTACGGTATGTTATTTCAGGCAGAGGAAAAAATAATAATAATGGATAGTTATAATACGAATAGTGATTTTATAAATCAGGATATAAAAACAGCAACCCGGAAGAATATTCTAGACTAATCACGCCATGCTGGATTAAACTTTTCTCGGAGTTAACTTGTGGAGGAATTTGTGCGTGTTTATTTTTTTCAGGGATTTAATAAATCTTTATTATTTTTCTGCTTTGTCAATTGTTGTACGACAAAGTTACCGTATACATTATGGATTTATTAGA